>JAQFYM010007033.1:0-10897 GCA_034694785.1 Agrenia bidenticulata
CAAAATTGCATTCATATTTAAGTGTAACGATGATTTTATTTCCATAAATGGTTTTGCTATTGAGCATACTGCACAAAAGAAGGCTGCAAAAAGTAAGATTTACAATTAAGACCAAGCAATGGCTGGTTTTCAGCACTGATATAAAATATGATTTTGCAAAAAAAAATGTAGGTAAAGATGCAAACGTGCATGATGCGGATCTATACGTGCAAAATTTATAGATATTAGGGTGGGATATGATTTAGAAGCTATTTCAAATACATAGAGACATCGTTGTCGTACAGAGCCCTACCAGATTCAACTTTATATAAAAAAGAAAATAAAAGCCAAAGGAAAAAAACGAACAAAGAAAGAGTGACCCTTTATTTTACAGTTTAACCATGCGAAAAAAAGTTACCTACATTAAGGGCCTCCTAAAGACAACACTGGGCTTAGGGGAAATTTTTTTGTGGGCCCCTTATCAAAGAAAAAAAAGAATATAGTGTATTTTTTTTTTGACGGCGTAAAAACAATATGCTTTATCTAAGGCAGATACTTTAATATTTTTCTGGGGGGTGGCATACAATTTTTTGAGGCCGTGATTATACTTAAATGGCAATATCTGGCCTTCGTTTTGTTTTCTGGGGGATGGGGATCTGACTTCTTCATGAGCCTCTTGAATAGTCATCTGGCTATATTCCAAGACTAAAAAAAAAAAGATTTGCTTATTTTTAATAATATAATAATACAATCGAAAAAACAAAAAAGATAAAATAATTATATTACTAATAAAAAGCAAACAAATTGTAAAGGTTTAGATATTTACCTTTTAAGTTTTAGAAACTACATTTTTTGGATTATTTTTTTAGTTTATCTGCTCTTAAAAAACTATTAATAATATGTAAACGCTAGTAGAAAAAAACCTAATAAGTGTTTTGCAACCATAAACGAGTTTTGGTACGATTTTTTACTGCTTAGTTGCAAATATATTGGTTTTGTGTTGCCATGTTGTAAATCCTTAACCGTAACTTATAATGGTGTTTAGATGCACAAGTTACAAAAGTCACCCTTATGTTTTTGAAAGAAAAAAGCTGTTTATAAAATTGCTTTTTTTGTAGAAAAATTGCAATATGCTAAGACTTGTGTACGCGAAACCATCTGAGGGGTCAAAATTTGCAAAAACATCTACGAGAAACAAAAAATGCAATACAATGTATATTTTATGGCTTGGCGTATAACTAAAAAGCTTTACGCAACAAGCGTGATGTACATGCAATTTTTATCTAGCAAACCTTTTGTCTTTAGCTAATGTTATTTCTAACAGTACTATAATCATTGACATGAAATTTAACTGATTACAGTCAAAAAAATTTTGCAGGCATATTGGTTTATTTCATCAACTTTTTAAAATTCATACTGTTTTTTTTAAGCACATCAGCACTCAGTAAATTTGACTTTTTTTTCAAAAATTTTCATGTTTTCATATTGACAAAAAAAACAAAAAAAGTTGTTTGTACATTTCAAAAACTGTGGATACCACACAAAACAACAATGACAGTTTAAACAAAGTTTTAAAGTTTAATTTGATGTTCTAAGAGTACAAAAACAGTCTTGAGCAATTATAACAAAGACACCGATAAGTCAATATAACAATCCAAGATAAAAACTCAGCATTTAACTTTGTCTTAAGACATAAATAAACTGTTGATAATTTATCCTGTTAACTTTTAAAAACAGGTCTTTCATGCCCAATTATGAATTTTTCTAATAATTTTTGAAATTTGTTTTCTGAAGACCAATATTTTTGTTCCCGCTTTTTTTCTAAAAATTTGACCTTAAATTGTCTTTACGTAATCTGTACTTGAACATTGGTAGTATAACAAATATTGCAAATAAAAGTTCAATTTAAATGCAACCTTTTTATCTGTAAAAATCTATATTTGTGTCTTTCCGAAACGCCAAAAATACTTATAAAGTTCGTATTAACGCAAAAAAAAACTGCAAAAGATCGAGGGGCCCATATGACCAAAATTGTATAAACTGGTCGCAGCAATATAATTATAGCAACAGCTACATGTTTTAAGACTTATTATAACTGATATCCTAACTTTAATTATTCTTTATATTTACACAAAGTGCAAAAACCGGGCCCCTTTCATAGGCGGGCCCTGTAAGTGTTACTTTTTGTAAATATTTGTTGCTCTTAATATGCATTTTTGTATTAAAAACCTCTTAATAAGACAATTGTAGTCTATTTGCTAAATTTACAGCAACAAACAATTTTTGTTTGTATTATTATGCAAACCTTTTTGCAATGTAGAAGATCTTTTTATGACACCTTTAAACTTAGTTTTGCGCGATTTTATTTTTAATATTTTGTAAATCTAAAGTAAGCATAAACAAAATATAAAATTTTGTTTATCCCTTTTGCAAATACGTATAATTTTAATATTTATACTTTAAGATGTTAGTTTTTACAAGCTTAAAAACTGTTTTTTTATTTTAAAAAACAGAATTACTATATAAATTCTTTCACAAAAATGCTCTTTTTATAAAACAATTATTGTCTCAGTTTTAATAACAAAGAAAGTTAAAAAGTATAGGGCAAGTAATGCCTTGATTATTGTGTTATGTTGAAATAAAAGTAAAACATTACCTGCAACAAGTAAATTATTATAAATCAAAAACAACTTTTATTTACAAAAATAATGAGTGTGTATCTATTTTTTTAGAATACTTTGAATATAAAATTTGCAAAAATTGTTTTTAATAAAAAAATTTCAATAAATGTTTGGGAAAAACTAACAATTAGAAACAAGACCAGACGTACAGAAAAAAATTAAAAATGAATTCAATACAAACCTGAGCCTTCATATAAAGGAATTATTCTTTTTTGCTTAAAAAGACAAAAAAATCTCAAGTACATAAAAAAATCTCTATTTTATTGTTATATTTGTTTTTTGCAATAACTGGCAACGATAATTTGCTAAATATAAATCAATTACAAAAAAAAATGTCTATATACAAAAAAATACATAAAATCATGATATATTATATTAATTTGACAAACTAACAATTTATCTGTAAAAGAAACGAAGTATTTACAAAAAAAGGTTATTGAAATATATTATATGCCCAGTAAGGATGTTCGATTGCTAAATGCGTGCTTAAAATTCCTAATATAACAAACACATGTACGCAGAGGCGTAAAAATAGAAAATTAAAAAAAATCAATAAATTAGATTTGTGCGATATAAATCATTATTCGGACTTTCTAAATTTTTTCATAAGTTATACAATCATTTTTTGTTTTTCGTTTATAAATTTAATGGTTTTTTCTAAATGTAGCATGCGTTCTTTTGACCATGGGTAACAAATATATACATACTAGAGAGTTTGCTTGTGCTTATCTTTTAGCCTAGAAATCACATAACATCCTTTTTACACCAAGGAAAATAAATACTAGCCAAGTTCAATTATAAAGGGTAATATAATAACTTATGCGAACAAAAAAGGTATAAACTAGTTCCGAAGTAAAATATAATAATAAAATGTATTATTTCATAGTTAAAAAATAATAAAATATAGTTATACACGACAAACAGCATTATCAAAATACAAATTCCAAAAACTGTCGATTAATATTATTATTTTGATCATTAGTTTTATCAAAATTGTTTTTTTGCTAACCCTGCATGTACGAGTATAAATTAAAACTATCGGAATACAAAAAATACAAAAAAATACTGAATTTTTAAAATAAAAGTGTTTTTTTTTATAGAACTAGTATAAAAATACAAAAAAAAAAGAATTAACTGCAGTGGCGTATCCAGGGGGGGGCTAGCCCCCCACTTTGATAACAAGTGTAGCCTGAATTTAAGGGGAGGTTCTTTATTTAGGGCTTCAAAACATACAAAAAATATATTTTTCGAAATTTTTAAAATTTTTTACAAAAAAGCCTAAATATTTTCTTTTTCTTTAGAGCAACTTTTTTTATGGCCTCTCATAACAAAATCCTGGTTACGGTACTACTTAAGGAGTCAATACATATATTTTTACTGCGGAATAACAGTTTTTTGGTTGTCAATATATGTAAAGGATCCCTGTGACTTATAAAAAACACTTATTATTAGAAAAATAGTAATGTATGAATAACAACAGCATAAAATAATACTAAATTTTATTAACTGTTTATATCTAAGATATTGTATACAAATATATACGCACTCAAAAAGCGCAGGTCTATCCAATATTAGTTTTTTTTTAGTATTTCTAAGTTTGGTTTTTGGTTTGATTAAATTCTTATTGTCTTTTTTAAACAGTGTTTAACGTATTATAAACAAAATTTTAATACGACTAAATTTAAGATAAACTCTTAGTTATAAAGCAAAAAAAGATGTCAATAAATACAATGAATAAAATCAAGCTATTAAAAAATATATTTGCAGTTTAGATGTAACACTAAAAGGTATTTTTTATTAAAAAAAATGCGTATGGTTCACATATATAAAACGCTTTTTTATTTTTATATTTAGTATATTCTAAAAAATTGTTGTTAACTGTTTTACATCTTTTAAAAAAACATATTATGTTTTTTTTTTAAATCTAACATAATTAAACACTCACTAGTATTTTTTTTATTCGAATAACATATTTTTAGCTATGTGATTGTTCTAAAATGAAGCCATTAAGATACAATAATTTATGTTGTAAAGGTACTAGACAAAGAAGATTTTCTTGCTGTTATAAAATGCTGAAGTATAATCTAAGCGATAAAATGCGGTAAAAACTACATAATTATAGACGAGAAAGCATTTACTGTGTTTTTTGTGTTTCTTGGTACGTAGTGTTAAAATTTTAATTATCCTTTAACTTTGGTGTTTTAAATTAAATATAATAGCACATTTTCTTACCAATGGTAGTTTTTTTTTGCACATTGCAATAATAATATTTACATATAATGCAAAAATAACTCAAAGCTATAGTAAATGGTTTTATTGTGAACATCACGGTTTCTAGTACATATTTAAACCATTTTATTGTTTTAAACTTAAAACGCGTCTAATAGTTGTATTTTATATTTTTTTTTACATAAGTGTAAGTATATAATGGTTTTTTTTAATTTTTGACTTTAATTTGTTATTTCAAATTCAAAAATTTTGAATTATGAATTTTTTTTTCTAGCATTCAATTAAAAAAATACCGATCTTTAACATACAAATAAAATCTTTTGCTGTTAGAATTATAGTTTTTAACTGCCATAATTGTCACTAAAAGGCACAAAACAACTGCGATTTTAGTTATATATGTATATATGCATTTTAAAATAAATTGCGGTCTTTTTTTTGCCATGTTCTTTTATAATAAATTTAAATATTTTGTAATACTTTTACTGTTTATTTTTTTGAGAAGCATGTAGTTTTTTTCTTTAAAAAAAATAACAAAACAAAGTACTGCAATATGCCAATTAAATTTTTAAAGCGTAAAACCTTTTTTTAAGCCCGTTCTAAAAAAATTTCGCATATAGGATTTGCATACGCGGGTACCCGGGTTTTATAAGATGTTTTAACAACAATAAAACCCGTGTAATTTGCTGGTACCTTGGTATTTAAATGCTTTTTTTAGCATTAGAACAGTGCTTTGATACGAAAAAAAACAAAAAATATATTAGAAGATGGAATTTACGTGTATAAAGGCATATTCAGCCCCACAATTGTATGACATATATATATAGTTTTTTTATGTCATAAGTAATTGTCAAAAAATTTTTACACTACTTGCTTTTTTGTATTGTAGTCGTAATAATGCCGCGTTTACAAAAAAAAAACCCATTTGTTACTTTTTATGTTCTAGTTCGGTTGTCGATAGGCAAATAAAAAAAAATATGTTTTAATCATAACAAAAACGCAAATAGAATACAGATAAGAACACGAATGTAAAATAAAGTCTTTTGACAAGAGAGCTATTCCAAAAACATTTGCAAATATATATGAACCGTACTAAAGCATACTTCTGCTATTTTATGCACGCGTAAATTTTTATTGGCAGTTTTTGCACAGATCTTATTTCTTTTTTTCTTCAAAGAGCAAAAATGCTCTTGTATATTGAATTAAAATATGAAAAATAATCGACGCGAATTTTAGAAATTCCAAAGTAAATAAAAAAAAACTACGAACATAATATATATAATTACGTAATAACCTCTTTTGAATTATATCTTTTACCAGGCATAAAAAATAAGAAAACTAGGAAATGAATAGCAAAAAGAAATTAGCGCATCTTAATTATATAGACAATTTATTTTTGTAGCAGAATACCAGGCTGCTTGTTTACCTTAAATTTACATGCAAGCCTTGGGTTTTTTACAAGAAATAACTTATGGTATGTTTGTATTGCATAAAGTTTTTAAGCACAATAGAATTATTAAATATAGCATGGTAAATTTTATTATGTGTCACTTTTATTTTCTTTTTTAAGTGCTCTTTTTAGCAAATTTTATTTGCTGCATTTGTTTATTTAATATTTAAAATATGGTTAAAACAGCAATTTGTTGTACAAAAGTCCCTTATACTGCTGGTTGGTATGAGCAAGCAAAATATTGGTACGTAATGTGCAGGTCATTCTCTTTTTTTACAGTTATCCATAGGATTATGCTGTTGTTTTGGCTCTCAATAAAAAACCAGCAACAGATTTAGCGTTTAAAAAACAATTTTAAACTAATTTTATAAGTTTTTTTGATTTTTTTAAATATATTTTAAAGGTAAATCTATTATGCATATAACACACGTCCAAGGGTACTTTGCAAAAACATAAAAATTATATGCTACAGCGTTAAAAATGTTTTTAATATTAAAAAAAAAAAGCATTCTTGTTAAATAATTGGATGAAAAACACACGGTTTTTTTTTAATTAAGAAAAAGTGTATAATTAATTACTATTTGCTGGCTTGTTGGCAAATTATTTTTACTTTTTTATAGACGGCATATTTACTGATAATCTGTAAACAAACATGTGTATATAAAACAAAACATTATATAAATGTTTAATTCAAAATATTTTTTCGGATGTAAATTAGGGTGTTAATATAATTTTTTCGGCTGTTGACTCTAAAAAGCAAAAATACTAAAAACTCAGACGGGTACCCGGGTTTTGTCGTTTTTCTGAATTTTAGATACCCGGGTTATTTAATACCCGGGTAATGCAAACCCAATTTGCATAATGTGATATCGCTAAAATTAAAATCATTTAAAAGTTTTTTTGTTATCTTCGTAAGTTTAGATAACGTTTTTTATATGATTAATTGTAAAATACTTGAAATGTTTGCTGTAATATTCTTTATACCGCTATTACAAAAAAATATTGTTTGGTAATTGGGTACGAAACTATTATGGCTGCATCTAATCCAGTTCTGTAATATGTTACACATTGTTTTTTATTTATGCTCGTTAAAGTTAATATGCTTAATTATGCGTTAGTTCTGAAAAAAATATAGATTACAAAAATAAATATAATAATAGGTCAAATAAATGGTATAAAAAAAATCAGAAAGCGCTTAGATTATAGTATTTTTAGTTACATCCTTAGTACTTATAAATGTAAACATATTTTGAAATAGAAAAAAAGACATTTATTTTGTAATTGAACAGCTTTTTTGCAACAAAAAAAAATAAACATGAACAAGTTGCTTTTTTGTAATAATTCAGTCTAGATAGAAGATTTCCGCATAGTATAATAGTTTTAACATTTACCGTATATATTTCCTCTTAAGCGACAGCTTTTTTCGACATAAAAGAAACAAAAACGTTTAAATAAATAATGTTAAATGCGGCAAAAAAACGAGTTTTTTTATTATATATTAATATTTGACATTTTTAATTGTTTTAGTTCTCTGTACATATAAATGTAGTTTTAAAGAAGCGTCGCTTATAAGAAATGTCGCTTATATAAAAAAAAACTACGGTATAGCAACAATTATTTTTTTCTCAAAATTTTTTCTTGGAGATGGGTTAATACAGCAATGTAAAAAAACTATCATTGATTTTCGACATATTTTATATTCCTTGTGTCGCCACTGTTTATAATCCCAAAAATATTTATGTCACCGAATAAAATGATTGATTTGTGCAAAAGCAAAAACAATATCTTGCAAGAGATACTGTAATTTAATAATTACAAGTAAATGTTACAATCCGTATTTTTTTTAAGCAATTGTAATTTTTTGATGATTTTGGCTCATTGATACAGACATTCTAAATAATATTTTTAACTAATCGCTTTTCTAAGATAATCGATTATTCGCTAATTTTTTAAACACTAAATCGTTTTTTTTTCGGTTAATCGGTTTTTATAGAAAAATTAATAAAACCGTCTATAAAAAGAATATTATTGTTTATGTGTATTGCAATTTATCTCATTTTTTTTATTGTATATTTTTGATACAGAAAGTAATTTAACAGTAACAAGTCATAGAATGTATTTACTATAGTTTGCGACTTTCAAAACGAAGATTTCACAACAAAACTATAATTTCTGATTCTTTAATCTTTTTGTACAGATGCTGTACAATTCTTAAAGTAAAAGATTGCATTTTATTAAGATTTTCTTATAGCGTTAATAATAATTCCTTAGTTTTACTATACCCCGGACAATTTATTGCTAATACTTTTTTACTACAAAGCATAATATTAGAAAATAAACTAATACTACTAATATATAGGTACAAAATTAGTCATGATATTTGCTTGAAAACGGATTTTTTTAGTTATACAAATTATCAGGTTATATTTGCAATTTCTGTCCTGACTAATATGTGTCCAGTCTGCAGTTATACTAGAAAAAAAAGCAAATAAACTAGATTTTCTAAAAATACAAAAAAAAATCACGTATCCATATGACTTCACGCTGTATAACGGTACAAGTCAATAACTGTAATGTTTTATAATAATATTAACAATTATTATAGTTGTCCAATTTTTTTTAATTTTTATCGGTACCTCGTTTACGAGTCCCGTACTATAACCTCTTTGATAATTATGTATTTTTTGTAAAATGCTATTTACTATATTTTCACATTGTACTAGCATCAAAAGTCATAACCGAATATTACACCGAATAATCCGGATAAGAACTAGAGTGAAAATATAACAAATAACGTAAATATTTTGATAACCGGTTATCCGATTAACCGGTGATAAAAACCCGTATCCAAAATATACAAAAAATATTTATTTTAATTGCGCGGGTTAGATTTAAATGTATTAAAAACATTATACGTATGCAATTTCTAAGGTTTTCCACGATTTATGTCACAAAAAGTCCATGACCTACTAGATTTTTTTCTAACTTAAATTTTTCATGTAATTATATAAAAATGGCAAAAACTGAATGTTTATATTATAATAAACCTTTCACTGCATTTACGTAACACAAATAACTGATTATAGAGTATGTGCTGAATAACATGATGTAATGCTCATATTAGTAGCATAATGCTTAATAGACATAATTATAACTAGGGCCTGGATAAATATAGGGCGCCTATATTTTTTTGCTCTTTATATAATAAGCTTAATTCAAAACCACATTATTTAAATACAGGGTAATGTAACACTTTTTTATTACTTACTGAAACTCAAAAAATATCTTATGTCTACGTTTTATGCAATATAAGTGATATTTTAAGATTGAATAAATAAATAAGTTTATCCTTTGACACAAAATAATTTTAAAATATATAACTATAACATAAAATACAAAAAAAAATGTGTATAAAAAAATTTAGTTTAATTTTTTTGCCAAAAGTACAATTTTTTGCGACATAAACACTGGTATAATTTGTAATACTTTACATTATTGTTTGTTTCTTATAGTTTTGCTATATTTTTTTTGTTGTGGCAGAAAACGTTCTAGATTGGCAGACACACAACCGGAAAAATGATATCTGTATAATTTTAGCGCGGAAAATTTACTTGCATAATAATACAGGCAAAAATGCTTGTTTGTATGCTGTATGCTGTATATTGTATATTTTTATTTGCGCTTTCTGCTAAAACGTTAGAAGTAACACCATACAACGATAAATAATGTTGTTATCCAAGAAGTTCTAAACTTTACACGAAAATACCAACGGTGTTACAGACGACTGTTTTTACTACATAATACGCTACAAAACGCTAGCATTATCTATTTTTTTAAGTACTATGAATTTATGCGTCCCCATATAAGCCTATAACATAAAATTATGACCTTTTTGTTTTTTAATATGCTTAATTTGTTTTTAAGATAAAAGATGCACAAAAAACATTACTTTTATTGATTTAATAGAATTAAATGTTAAATAAAGACTTTTTCTTCATACGATATATATAAATAGATAATATGTTGCATTTTGAAGCATAAAAAAGTTATTAGTGTTACATTTTTTACATTTGGTGGTTTTTTATCGCTAATTTACTTACTTTATTTATCTTAAATATTACCCAATTTTACCAATATTCGACCCGTATATTTTGCCTATATAACAAGGGTCGTAAACTTGCCAACCTTTTATTTATACAGGCCCTAATTATAACTCTAATGTAAGGTCGTTGGTAAATTTCTTATGGTATTCGCGAATAACATAGTTATTTGGTAAATCGACAGATATTCACGAAGTAGTAGATTTGTTTTATAAATATATATAAAAACTCTGATAATTGACAATGCATAATAGATACTCTGTATGGCCATTATGAGGTGTATTTGCCGAATAAAATATGTTTTTAGCATATTAATGTATTTATTTAAGAAACAGCCAAACATTAAGCGTGAATTTGTTTGACTGTTTTTTTAAAAACAGTTTATGCATATAAACAGTTTTTACGAAAAAAACGAATCTGAAAACAACTATTTATTGCAAAAATATTAAAAACAGTTTTTT
>JAQFYM010007034.1:0-10897 GCA_034694785.1 Agrenia bidenticulata
AAAATACAAATTAGATATTAAATGAATCCTCAAATAACATATATAATACTTTAAAGCTATTTTTATCGTTAAAATTAAAAAAGTTTAAAGAAGAAAATTTTGTTTTTATAAAATTTTATGTTTTGTCTACCCACTACATTTTTATTGTTAATAACCTGAACAACAAAAAAAAAACTATGAAAAAATAAAACTGCTTTTCATATATAAAAATTTAGCTATCTAGTTAGAAACCGTTATGTACTAGGTTTATTGGTTAGTAAAAATTTGAAAACCGGGGTTTGAAAAACATCTACCCGGCATAAATTTTGCCAAATTTTTAAATTAGGCGCATTTTATTATAAAGTACGCTCATGAATTATGGAGCATGAACTAAAAGCATAAAAAGCGAATTTATACAGCTTTAAAATTTATCAAATTTGCAAACTTAAAATAAAATTTTTATTCTACAGACTTTTGATACTCAGTAGAAACCGTTTGTGTAATTATATTACAACAAATTTACTCTTTTAGAATTTTGGCTATTTTAGCATGTATACCTTACTACACAAACCTTTGTCATTAATCTTGCGATAGTATTAATTTTGAAACCTATACTCTTTAAGTAAAATGTGTGACGAAAAAAATAAAAATAAAAATATGAGTAATTTATATAAAGTCATATATTTTTTTATTTTATCATAATTTCCCCCGTATTCGTCCTACTTTAATTTAATCTGCATCACTTTTGTTTACGGTGCGGATTATACGGCTTAGAATTACTGCTTTAAAAGTAAACGATTAAACATGATAACCTGTGATTCATCTAGCTGAATACACAAACATTCAAATAAAAGAGGAAGCAAAGTAATTTTAGCACCACTTGATAAATTTTCCAAATCGTGTAAATAGGAGAAAAATTCGGGAATAAATAAGCCTCCATCATTTTTTGGCCGCATTTTTCTATTATAGTTGACGCCAACAGTGTAACCGTCAATGATACCCTTTACACATTCAATATAATCAAACAATTTAAACTCAATATTATCTGTCAAAAGATTAACCAAATAATTATTATTTTCTTTTGTTATGTCGCACAATTGATTGCAAATATTAGCGATTAGATAACCAAACAAATTTGAAGCTTCACTTTTTGATACCATGTTCATAAATGGGCGAATCATATCTAATCTAGTCTCGAATAAATTTTCATCTTCCTGATTATTGTCATGTAGCTTCAGGTTTGATATACTATCGGGCAATGATTCCAAGTCATCATGAATGGTATGATTAGGGCAAATGCAAAGAGTCGCAGTAGAGCTAATTGGATTCTCATTCTCATTTGACTTTAAACTTATTTCTTCTATCCCTTTCTCTTCTGATTTATGTTGCAGTTGCTTTTTAGGGTCATTCTTAATGATATTGCCTTTTACTTTTCTTTCGATGTGATTTTGACATTCAACATTCGCACTCGCAAATAAGCCGCCTAGATTAGATATAGAACTTGCATTGACAGTTTCAGAGTTACTGCATTCAAAGATGTATTCTACACCAGTTAGAAGCTTACAAACATTCTTAAATTTAGATGTTTGACACCTTATCTTGATCTTTTCAACTATAATGACAGCATCTAGATTACTACTTATTGATGACATTTTATCACTCTTTAATTTATCACTTGTTACATATATAGATCCAAAGAACAAGTAAATTAAGAAAACCATAAAAATACAGACACTCGTGCGTTTATATAGTTAATGAAAAGATTGTTCAATTAATTAAAAAACGAATAATATTGATAATAATTTAATCCATGATAAAAATGTTTCTTTACAGGGTATCATTCCATTTGCCACATGCCAATTCGTCTAATATTTGATAAAATCAGCTGATCAGAAAAAAACATAATTATAAAAAATATCAGCAGAAAAAAAAGTATTGCTCCATAATGTCTCGGTTAAAAATGTCCCGGTACGGGGAAGGAAAATAAATCGCTAAAAAGGGTGTGGAATAGGGATCAGCAGGCTTCTGAAATTGTCAATTTTGATCAAAAATTCCCTTTTTTCCCGATTTTATGTTTTACGAAAATCATAAAATATGGGAATTTTTTTTATGTTGTAAAATAATTTTTCATATAAAAAAGAGTATGTATTGCTTTTTTGGTTAACTTATATTATTTTGACAAAACCAGTCTTAAAACAATATGCAAAAAAATTTAATTGCGGATGACTGTAAATTAACAAATTTTTAAATGAAAAAAAAAACAATATTTGAAAGGCAATCTTTGCATATATAAAAAACACTAATATAGATACTTAACCTTTTTATATGCGCGAAAAAAAGAAATTAAATGTATATAATTACGTCGAGTATAAGTTTACTTTAATTTATATAAAAGTAAGCGCAACAAAGAAAAAAGAAAGATATAATTTATACCCTTAAAAATTAAGTGGATTAAAAATGACTTTTATTGAGCTACGTGTTTTAATAGAATATAAAAGCCAACAAAAAGGCTTATTTGTGAGAATTATAGTCAAATATAACATTTTCTAAAAAGATGGATTTTGTTGAGATAATAGGTTGGTCTAATTCTTCTGACGACCGGAAGCCAATTTTTTTATATAAGCAATTAAATTCGGGTTTAGATGAAGAATCATAATTTTATAATTGATTTTTTTTTACCAAAGTACCTTTTTTAATCTATACTATCCAAAAATATAATAAAAAAAAATTGGGCTGGATTGGTTACCTTCATTTGAGTAAGAGGTGCAGAAAAAAGAGCAAGATTTTAAGACTGAAAGAGGCGTATTATTATATGCCAATTCCGGCTAAATATCGTGACTATACGGTACTTATAAGTAGGCCTTGTAAAATCGACTGGTTTTTTACTTCAAATTTTAAAAAAATGTAACGCTGTTTATTTATGACTTTATTGACAGCAATGCCGTACAAACCTAAAATTTTGTTAATATATAAAATCTGCATTTAGTTGTCAATGTACATAAGGCGGTTTTGGCTCGAAGATTTTTGCAAATCCAGTAGATTTTACAAGGGCTACTTATAATCGATAAAAAAAAAGGTATAAAAAAGCATTTTTTACAATAAATGAATTTAAATTTGCGTAGAAATGTATACAAAAATTTTTTTTAATTTGATAATACACCTGTTTGTTATATATTTAAAAGCAGTTTTTCGTTTATTGTTTTTTTTAGATGAAAAAAATTTACCTAACTAGTTTTATTAAAAAAGAATAACGTTTTTTACTAAAAAAGCTTTTGCTGCATTTATGTTATTGAAATTTCATTTAAGAAAAGTGGGTTTTAATTTTTCGATAAATACAAATTTTAGTGTATGTTGTCGGTGACTGTAAATCTATTCATAAATAGAACTTATATATCAAACTTACTAATTGTTCTATATATATAAAAAAACAGCTTTGTCATTGTATACCGCCAAAAATTTATAAAATCGTGTTAATATAACTGGTGTAATAGAAAAATATGGTACTAATATAACTAAACAACCTTTAAAAAACAATTAAGCCGTTTTATTTACCACAATTAAAATAGGCTTATCTTTCTTTGTTTAATCTTCAGTAGGCCTTGTTTAATTACTCGGAAAAAATTATCGTGTATATCAGAGAAAGGGGCAAAAAATATATAATGAAAAAAAAATCACCAAATCATGAAAAAAAAAGGTAAATATATAACTGTAAGCACATACATGAAAAATATTTATTCAATTAATTTACATATAGACTTAAAAAATGTGAGCTTCTAATATTTCATTAAATTGTGGCACATTATAATAGAGATGCTTGCTTTAAGCTAAAAAAAAAGTTACATACCCAGGGTAATTATTTCTTTATTTTAATTTAACCATAATAAAGCTGTAAAACACAATAACTAAACTATATTCTGATTCTACACATTATATATTTCAACATAATTTATGATAAATATTACATATAAATAGCAATAAATTGATGTGTATACTGTTAAAATGTTTTATTTATTTTTTTTTGATTTTTTTCCATTTTTTTGTTCGGTTTTTCTTGATTGGTAATGATTTATCAGGCCAAATATATCTCTTGATATTCTTCCTTAGAGAGGAATTTTTCGCTAGAATCCGATTAGAGGTCTGCATTTGCCCGGCCCGCCCGCTTTTAAATCTTAAAAATAAAAGTTACCCGACCCGGCTCAGTCCGTTGATATCCGAAAATACCCGCAATTTTTTAATGCCGTTAAAATGATTTTTTAGCCGAATTTTCCATGAAAAAACCGTCAAGTTATAAATTGATTTTATACAAAAAACACAAATTAAAATGATTATAGTTAGTTTCATACAGCGTTTTTTGTTTTTTGAGTCAGAAATATATATGTTTAATTTATAAAATGATAGACAAAAAAAGGTTTTTTTAAGCGTTTATTTTGGATTAACAGTAACAAGCTATAGAACATAAAATAAAGATCAAAATAGTTCTATAAAAATTTGCCTTACTGATTTAGATTTGACGGAATAACATATACACATGAGCGAGTAATAACCATAACATTATCACACAATTGTTATCCTTAGTTTTTAGAATTAAAAATGAATACGCGTATTGCTGATTGATACTTTTTATGCATTAAACAACAAAATTATGCTTTTAATCGAAAGAAAAAATAACACCAATTTTACTATATATTTGAATATAATATATTTTAGTTTTATTTGATTTTTATTGCATTTTTAGCAATAGAATGATATTATTTTGTTTTTGTTTTTCTTAGCTATATAAAAACATACTGGATAACACGATTTTTTAGCCTAAAAAGAGAAAAAAAGTATTAAATTATTTATAAAAAGGTTTTTTTATAATTTTTATTTATGAAAAAAACTTTATATTTAAAAAATATTTACTGCAAATTTTAACTCGTATTAAGACTTTTTATTAAGATTTGTATTAATCCGAAAATATAGTTTTTTAAAAACAATATAAAAAGGAATATCTTTTCATATATTAAGTTTTTCTATCGGGATAATTTATATGAATTTTCCATATAAATTTTTATAAAAGATTGAGTTTAAAAATATACCCTGCGTGCGCAAAAAGGCATAATTTTAAATATTTGCAAATTAATATAAAAAAATAAAAAACTATTTTTTTAAAATACACCGGACGTACAATATTAATTATAGTTTGCTTTTATTATGTGTACTTTACAAAGAAATCGCATACTTTCATAACTAATACTAAGCTTTCGTCTTTCGCACCTATGAACAAAAGAATGCTATTTAAAAAAAACGAGTTTTGCCTTTTAAGTACTAGTACTTTGATACTTCTCTAATTTCGTATTTTTTTAAAATATTGTAATACATTTTTAGATGCAGGAACGTAGATTTACAGTCTTTTTTTCAATATTATTTATACCGTCAATTTTTGTTTTATCTGCAAAAGGAGTACACCATATTTTAAAAGTGCATTAAGTTTGTATTTTCATACACTATTTTTTTTTGTTTTTTAAAAGTACACTGAATATTTTTTGCTGGTTTTTACTATTTTTCCATCATAAAAAATTCAAATCCGTTTTTTAAAGTAAAAATATTTGTTTTACATATTTCAAAATATTTTTTTTATGTTAAAAAGCTAAAAAAAAATACCCGATAGTTTAAAATAAAATTCACATCCCGCCCGAACCCGCCAGCGGGCCTAGCCGGGCCTGGTTTTTTCAAGCTTAATGCAGACCCATGTATCCGAAACATCTATATCAGGAATACAGTAAACCCCCTGTTTTATGAAACCCCTATTTTTTTCAACCCCTTTATATTAAAATTTATTTGTAATGATTTATTTTATTAATAGAACATAATTTTAAAGAGGACATCTTTAAGATTCAAAATAAACACTAACGCACGTAAAAACGGTATTATTTTTTACATGGCCATTTTGTTTTTGCAGTAGAGTAAACTATGTGCGTTTTTGTACAAAATTAACCATTTTTCTTTACCCCTCTTATCCTCCATGATTTTAATATTGACTCCAGGAGAATTTTTTTAGGAAGCATTTACCCCTTTATAAAATGTCAAAGAAGAGAAAATCTTTAGAACTAAGCGAAAAAAGCAGTAATTTAGCAAAAAGCCTTGATAAGCGATAAAAAGATCAAATCTGCCTAAAATGATGTTTTTGGCTCGACATTGCAACACATTTTTTTTAGATAAGGACCAAATTCTAAAAAATTCTCCAAATTGAAATTCTTTAAAACGACAAAAGCCACAAAAATTGTCTCATATAAATGATTATATTTATGAAATTTATAAAAGAGTGTAATGATGCTAATGTTTTAATATGCTGTTCCCCAGTAAAACACGAGGCTTTTGATTTTGCCAATCTATTAAACATTCCAGAATTTAAAGCATTCAATAGTTGGAAAATTGAAACAAAAAAAGATGCAACCTTATTAGGTAAATTCTGCATGGTGAAGCCGCAAGCGCAAATAAGATTGCAGCCAATTGTTATCTAGAGCAAGTTAACATTATTTGTTCCGGGTATTTAAAGACGATGTTTAAAATGTCGATGAGACTGGGTTTGTATAGAGGTTACTGCTTGACAAGACAATTGCAAATAAATAAGAAAAGAAAAGTGGTCCTATATTATTTACAAAAAAAATAGCAATACCTTTTATAGTACTCGCTAGTGGTCACAAAGAATCACCTATTATTATAGGAGAAAGTAAATCCTTAAATTGTTTAAAAAATGTCAATTTAGATTAGATATGCTTAAAATACATTTCTAATGATAAAGCATGGATGAAACGAAACATATTTGAAGATTTTTGTAGGCAATGGAATGATAAATAGATTCTAGAAACCCAAAAAATTATTCTTTTTATGGATAATGCCACAACACACAATATATATCGCCTAGAATTTTACACTTTGGTTTTTTTCTACCCAACACGTCTTCTCTTATAAGCCCCTTGATTAAGAAATTTTCAGCTCATTTAAGACACTCTAAACAAAGCTTTTTCTATTCAAAAGTATCTATCAATTTAAGGAAGATAAAGTGTTATTTCTTAAAAGGTGTGCTTTATACAACTGTTTTCAATTTGTTTCCTGAGCTTGGATGAACGTTAAAAAAGACACTATTATATCATGTTTTTGAAAGCTGCATATAGGCGATCCAAATATTGTTGCAACTGAAAATATAGTGGATATTAGTTTGAAGTCATGAATTGAGAATTGAAAGATCTAAATTATATTAAGGAAATGGAAAACAGTAAAGAGTGCATTAATCCAACCTGTAAAAATATTGTAAATTGGGACTTTTCAATAAAAGAAATTAGAAAGAAATTACAAAGAAGCTGTTCGATAAGCTATTAAAATACACACAATAATAATGGCTAAGTATTACAATATAGAAAATCTGTTAAGGTGGCTAAAGCACAAGCAACAATTAATTTTCTGGAAATCCTAGATAATTTTGTTGCTTTGGAACAGAAAATGGAGGTAAAAATTCATGAAATGCATTTAAATAATAAATAAATAAGTTATAATCTTTTGTTTTGTCATTTTCTTTGTTTTTTAGTTGCCTATAAGATATAACCCTTTATAAAAGAATTCCAAATAATAAGTCTAAAATAATACAAAAATCCGAATTTGCTTGTGGTTACATATGGGGTTTTACGTAATATATACCTCTTTACAACTAATCTAGGATTTACGGTATATTCCGATACGTTTCTACCGGTTTTCGATATTTTTTAGACTTTTTTCCGGTACAAATACAAGGCCTATAATCAGTGAACCTATTGGCCTCCTTATGTATTACAACAAACTAGAGACCTCCATTGTCTCGGCCCGGATCGTTTTTTTTTTGCAAAAAAAAAAAGTTACCCTGCCCGGCCCGCACATACCTGCACATCCCCAAAAAATGTACTTATGTTCAATTTTATGACTGCCATATTTTTTTACAGATGTTTGCTGAAATACATGCTAAAATACCAAAATACATGGCAGAACTTTTCTTCTCTATTTCGTGTGCTAATATAGTGTAATAAAACAAACAAAATGTGTAAGTATTTAAATACATTAGACTCATTTAAATACACAGAACCATATGAAAGTATTTTATATTTGTTTTTGTTTATACGCTTAAAACCGATGCATATAATAATTTATAACAATTAACATGTTTTTACAGAGGTTGCTTACACCTAAAGTTATTATATTTGTTAATTGTACACAACTGCGCATAAACCTGCAATGCGTAACAAAAAAATGGTACATGTCTGTTTTTTAGGTTAAGTTTATTATATAATCCAAATGATTGTAAAAAATGAAAGGTTTATGGTTTACCATAGTTTGTCTATGCATATATCTTGTTTGTATATAATACATGTTTTTTACATTATTTACTACATTTATGTATACTAGAACGTTTTTTTCGCCTTTTTTTCGTCTATTTATACATATGAATAGATCATTGTAAGTTTAAATATTATAAAAACAGATAAGGGCTAAAAAAATACAAATTTACACTGCTATTCTAACCTAAGATTTTTGTTTCATGTGTGCATAAAATACAGAAATTATTAATTGTAACTACAGAAAAACAGTGTTTTTTATGTACTGAAAAACGATTGTTTTATTTATAAGTATTTGTATTATATTTTTTAGAGCCGAATTTATCGGATAAAAACATTGTAATAAAAGTTGAAGGTTTTTGGGATTAACGGGGTTTGGTGCAGCTTTGATATGCCCGCATAATAAAATGTCAAAATCTTTTAATTTGTAAAAAATATTTAATTTTTCAATAAGAAAAATTATCTGCTATTTACAATTTTTTTTGCTTCTCATTACGTTCAAAATGTATTGTTATTACGTTTTAAAACCTTTTTTTTGTTTTTACTGTAAATTGACTTTTTTAACTTACACAAACTTATAAAAAATACATGATAAATCCATATAGTTGTTGATTTCGGAATATGTAGTTTACGTTTTTTTTTGTTAATGTACAAGCTATATTATGCCTTTTTGCTCACACAAACATTTACTTGTTGCAATTTGTGCGGTTTTTTTAATTTATTTTGCTTCGATATACATAGTACATAGATTTTAAGACGAAAAAGCAATATATAACGTAAAAAACTATTTTTTGCTCTTTCTTAATAAAAATACAATAATTATTTTTTACGGTATCTTGCCTTTTTATGGTACAATACGTATAAAATTTAAAAAATTTTGTATTTAAAATATATTTATCTAAAATTGACGCATAATTTTTTTTCGGGTAAATATTACAAAAAAAATACCCATGATTTTTTAAAAAAATTTCTACCCGCCCAAACCCGGCCCGCGGGCGGGCCGAGCCGGGTATTTCCGGGTCAATGCAGACCTCTACAACCAACTATAAAAAAACTGTGTTGTTGACCGTAAATATTCTTTCCCAGGGGTACCATATATGGTATGGTGATATACGCGTGTAATATTTTTTTGTCGCTATAATGGCCATTAAAAAAAATATGGGGGCCAATGTCTTACAAAATATACCTTTTAACTCTATTTATGTACCTTTTGCCCACTAAATTTAATCAGGCAATAAATATTGCAGGAAATATTTGAATGCATAGGATGTTACCATGCAGAAAAGCACATAGTCAGTTTTAATTGTATTCAAATATAAATTAATGGCGTTTTCGCGTTGAAACTAATATTTATTTTGGATTTCGGTTTTGAGAAATATTAATGAAAATCAATAATATATCAAACCACAAGAGATTAGTACATATGAGACCAATACATTTTTGTGCTTGTAAAAAGCAGTTTTCTTTTTTGGATCGAGTCAAAGCACAGGATGTAGTTATTTAGACATTTAGAAAAAAATTAATAAAAAAAATAAAAAATTTTATGATATGATTAAAAACTCTTGGATATGGTATAAAACATTTTTTTATTTTCTTACCTGCTTCATCTTTTACGTCTTAATAAACTTGTGTTATCACTGCATGCGTCTTTAAAAAAAAACCATGAATTTTTAAATATTCATCTATCCCAAGATTATCGATTCTCTAATTTAATTTTATATAAAAGCATTTTATTTTCTGTATGCGATGTATTAAACCGTTGTATATTAAATATAAGTTTTTCAGATTTAGGGTACTATTTTATATACGGATATTAATTAGAAAGTAATTTTTTAAATTTAACCAGATCGCATTTTATACGATTTTTTTGTAAATTATTAAAAATTTTAAATATAATTTTGCAAAAAATGCACTTATTTTTAAGCAACGAAAAGTAAAAAACAAATATTTTTAAATATACAAAATTATTATAAATCATTAAAAAATATTTTAACTACTTTTGATCTTATCATATCAACCACCAATTTCTGATTTCAAATATTACGATTGTATCTGTGGAACATAAGCATTGTCAGTGTCTTTGGCTTTATTTCTTGTCTTTGACTCCCGATAGATATGTATGAAACACTATAAAGACGTTCGCATATAATGCTCTTTTTCTGGAATCAACGATAAATTAACATCTTGCTTCTTAAAATAAACTGTTCACTCGCTGCCCTGATACAACTATTCGCTTATGTTAAAAATCCATCAAAGTGTCAATGTTCATTGCTTGTGCGTCCAATTGAAATTTTTCAAAATTTTTCTTTACTTCATTTGTCAACAAGTACTCCTGTAATGATAAAGTTTTCACGATTCCTAATTCGAATTCTTTTGAATGTACTATTGTTGATGAAGGAAACAAATATGCGTTCATAAATATAAAAACATAAATTATACAATCAAATACTGTTATTATTATGGCTGGGCCCGGACCCGGACTTTTTTCCGGGTTTCCGGCCCGGACATCCAGCCCGGTAGGACTCAGGCTACAAAATTTTAGCTAAAAAATATTAAAAAGTCGTTTTGCAAAC
>JAQFYM010007035.1:0-10897 GCA_034694785.1 Agrenia bidenticulata
AATTGTTGTTTTTTATATTTAAAAAATATAATAAATATACGCCAAAAAAATATAATTGTTTTTTTGACAATTAAATTTTGCTGTACAACAGAATTAAGATAACTGCAATAAAAATCACAACCTGGATTTTATCACTGCCTATCACTTAATATTTTTGCAAATATAAAAAGTGCCCCTCAAAAAAAAGTGCCCCAAAAAAAAGTGCCCCCGGGACCCCTAAATTGTAAATCCGGCCCTGCCCCGGGTAACTAAAATCCTAAATCTAGTAAATATTAAAACGAAATACGTCTTAATAGGATTTTTATGTATTAAATATTTTGAATTTATGCTAAAAACTTGCTTTATAGGTCGGCTTACTCTGCAAGTATTTTGAATGTTATAAAAATATTCGTTTAGATTTTCATTGTATTTTTGTAAACTGAAATGAAATGTTTTTTTTTTCAATACATGTAGATATTTTTTACATCGATACGGTGACGCATAATATGCTATCTTAAATAATGTCAACAAGCGCGATTTATTATCAAAGCCTATTTAATAGCCGTTTTTTCAAAACCAGAATATCGCATCGTGATAATCTAGATTCTTGCGTTTATACCGTTTTTTTATAAGATCAAAACCATTTATAGTGATTTTTGAGATCTTATAATCTATTACTCTACTGCAAACAAATAAAAAAGGGAACAAAACAGCATACGTAGTTATAGCTTGGAAACGAAAAACGAAAGACATATTAAAAGAGTCAAAAAAGTATGTAATCCTTTATGCAGTCGCGAAATTTTTTAAATAAACATGGCAATGTAAAACTGAAATCCGCATGAGATCTCGCAATGTGAAATTGTTTTAATGATTAGAAAATATCATTTTTTACTTTATAGTATAGTTTAAGCGCATTTATTTTAACCTGAATATAAAAATATAAAACAATTGCATTTAACATTGGAAAATTATGCACTCCTGTCAAAGACACCAGAGAGAAGTATTTATGCTGTCGTAAAATATGAGATAAATTGTAAAATGCATCTAATGTTAAAATAAAGTACAAACAAGTAACTATAACTATGTAGTATATCCCTGCAGATAATTTTTTTTTTCGATATAATTTTTACAAAGCTATCGTAAGATAAGTATAAAACGAGTTTTAATTGAGTACAAAGTCCAAAAAAAAGTACGAAGGTTTTAGGTTAACAAAATAATTTTTGTTTTTTTTTGATACCTTACATATGAGATAATCACATTTGTCTAGTGTAAATTTGCTCATAGTCACAGGGGGGCCAAAACTGGTAAAAAATGCCATCTATTAAAATTTAAACAAAAATTCCTTTTTTATGTTCTTAAAATGAAATTTAAAATTTTAAATAATAGAACTCATTATATTTTCCTAAGAAGATCCAAAAAAACAAATAAAAAATTTTTAAATTATTTTTTTGATAGAATCTGCGTACAATTCAGATCTAAAGGTTGGTATTTCTTAAATCATACATAAAATGCTATTATGCAAAAAATATTCTTTTATAATCGTTGATGCCTTTAAACACGTATATAATTATATTTGTAGCCCTTACATAACAAACAGAAGAGTGCAAAATCATGACTTGTATATGTTTTTTAACCAAAGGCAGAGGCGGATCTAGGCATTTGGGGGCCCCTGGCGCAATTTTTTTTTCGCTCAAAAATTTCTATTTGTAAAATTTTTTTATTGCGTCTTATAGTAAATTTATATTTTTTTTTTGTTTATTCAGTTTTTTGTATAAATCTTGAATCGATTTATGACTAGGGTAAGTCAAATGCATTGTGTTGATCTTTAATGCAGGAAAATTGTCATAAACAACGTGTTTTACTTTTAGTTGCATTTTTTTTATGCATTTGTTTGCAAAACCCCGGCGCAAATACACAACGAACATTTAACGAGATCAAAAAAATAGTTATTTTTACTGTAGAGACACAAGATTGTTGCTTATATTTGCGTTCGATGTTTTTTAAACCATCAAACCGTATAAAAAAAATGATAATTGCATTTTGTTGCATTTTTTTCTATTTTAGTCCCAGGTTTTTGAAATTTTTAACTTCAATTATGACTTGCCCTATTTATGACTTATAACCTGTATTTTAATACAAACACTAGGCTGTCAAAAGCTTTAACAAGGCAGAAAATCTGTTTTATAACAACTCCAAAACTAAAAGCAATAAATTTCATTTGCAAAAAATATTTTTTTTTGCGCAATTAAATGTGATTTTTTTGCAAATTAGGCTATAAAAAAAGATAATTACCAAGTACCAACAGTATATTGCATTTGCTGCAGACATACAAAAATATTTAGGGTTATAAACATACAACACAAACCCAAAAACCTGGCTTAAAAAGATGGCTTTTGCAATTTTGGCAAGATTTGGTTTTTCGAGTTATATTTTAGATAAATTATGATATATTTTGCTCAGTTTATTTTTTTTTTGTTTTCTAATTATATGCCCCCGTTCTATGGTAAGGCGAACAACTAAAATTTGCTCTCTGTTAGACACTAAGTTCCAATTAAAAAATAAGGAAGAGCAAAAGTCTGTTCTGTGCACCATTTTAGTTAATAAAATTACGCAAATAAACAAATAAATACCTTTATTGCTAAATTAAAGATATGGATTTTTTATTGTAAGAAAGACAGTAATTCTACTACAGATAAATACGCCATTGGTATAGTGAAATAAAATATTTGCAATGATATTATGCAAATAAAGTGTACTGCTATATACTGTTAACGTCACCTTTTTTGTAAAATAAAAAAATCTGCCAAAGCAAAATATATCGAAAAACAAAGCAAACTACCAAACACTAAAAACTAAAACTTAAAAGCACGAAAAACTTAACAGAAACATACAAATAAACTACCCCCGTGCAGCACAAAAAAACCGGGTTTTATACCACTGCAGAATAATCATAAAAAAATGTAAAAGAAGCAATACTAAAACTGCTTAACCTGCAACAAGTTATAATTTTTATGCATTTGTGTTAATATAATAATAAGCGGATTTGTTTTTTGTGTATATGTATTTAAATATTGTAAATGCTCGTGTATTGTTTCTTTTTTTTAATTACTTGTTGTTTTAAAATGTCTTTTTTTTCTTTTTTAAGTTTATATAAAAAGATATGCATGTTTAGCCAGAGGTTAATTGTTGGCTACATATGACATCATAACGTACAAAAAATAAAAAAAGTGTAGAAAAGCCTTTTTTATGTACACAAGATCAGATTACATATCTGGCAACCTTATAATGCGTATAATTATGTGTGATGAATTTTGTTTTAAAAAAAGTTAATATCTGCTTTGTATGATAAAATGCAGATTTTACGTGTAACCTTTATAAATTTACTGTAATCGGTCTTTTTTTTCATTTTGGGGCCCTTGACCAGCGCCCATACATAGATCCGCCTCTGCCCAAAGGGTCTATCAAAAATCCAGAATTTTGTTTCAAAATTTTATCACATAGAAGGTAAACTATTTTACGGAGTTATTAAATGCCGGAATACACAGTGTTAAACCAAAGTAAAATTTATGTGCAGGAAAAAAAAACACTTATAAAAAAATATTATTATTTATATATAGAATGAGGTATTTTAAATATTATGTTTTTTATATTAATACATAATTTTCGGTTGTATTCTTGTGGTAAAACTTCTCTATAATTACAAGTGCGGAGAAAACAGCATTTCAAATGGGTCCGTCTCTTACATTTATCTTAACTCCCTGGTTATTCGTATTTTAAATTTTTTCGATTTTTTTACACTAAATTTTTTTTCTGTAGAAGTTTTTTTATGAAGATTTTAAGTTAAGTGTACTCCGCTAATTTAAGTAGAAAATATAAATAAATGCCATTGCAGGTAAGTAACTTATAAAGTAAAAACCCATATGGCTTTTTAAGTAGGAAGTAAAAAAAATGCGTATTTATACTTTCTTTTTGCCTTTTTTAGTTTATATAGGCATCAGTTATATTTAAAAACCCAAAACAACCTTCGATGCAATTATTGCAGGGAAGAAATACACTCAACTCGAAAGTGTAACAACAAACGTCATAAAACGAAAATACAGCTATCAAGTATATACCAGCTCGTAATACATCAATTAAAACGTTCGTGTACTTACCAGTTTTTTTTAGTAACTCTTAGTATATATATTTTTATGCTTTCTACCCATTTTTTGTAACAGATTTATGAAGTAAATATAAATATTTAATTGCTAAAAAAATATTTATTGACAGTTTTTTTTAGAACTTAATAGTTTGCTATCAATTATGAGCCCGTAGTTATTTGTCAGTGATTAGCCGGTTTTTGCGGCTTTTGCACTAGATAAAAATAAGTTTAAGATAAAAAACATCTGTTTTTGTATGATTTTAGTTCAGTTTGAAAGAATTTAAGAATAATAAGTGGCAAAAAAATGGCCGTTTACGTTTTCGGGTATAATGTATATTTCAGTCTTTAGATTGATGTAAAAGTTTTAAACCCACAAAAAACACATTTTTTCACATACATATATACATGTTTTATATGAATAATAAAAAGCTTAGAATATTCAGTGAATCATAATTATGTTATGAAATTGCTGTTCTATAAATCATATTATACTGAAAATAACCTTTCAATATGTAAATTTTGTTGTTTTTGCAGCTCCACAAAATAAAACCTCTTGCATGCATGCGACAACACTGTAAATTTTTCGTACTGAACAATTTGTACTTTTATATTTTTTTTTGAGGATTTTTTTGTAATTATTACATCAATTTTTACTTTAATGCACGTATTAACGGTATAAAAAACAAAAAATTATATGACAGAAAAAAAAAAAAACTTGTATCTTGTGTGTTTGTTTATTATTTTATGTAAATTTTTGCTGAAAGGTTTGTGCAAGACTGGGCAACGTAAAAACACTTTAAAGAACTTTGATTTTAAGATTTGTATATTATTACCGTTTTTTTAACACGTGAATATTTTTATAAATAAATAAAAAAGTATTTATTTATTTGAAAAATATTTGCCGTTAAAATCGCAGATTGACTTTTTTTTTGCGCATCTGATCTAACAATTTTATAATTGTGTTTCGAGATACATTGATATCTATAAAATCACAATGAAATGTTTACATCGAGAAGCTTAAAGAAGTTAATAATACATTTTTGGATTAAATTAAGGTTTAAATTTTATGTAGTTTGTGTCTGCATGGAATAAAGTAATATACGTAATACTTACATAACTATTTAGCGAAAAATATATGTATTTGCGGTTTTATCTTTATAGTGTTGCTAAATTAATCTTTAAATCACAACAAAAATTATATATATATAGCATATTTGTTGCAAGTACCCAACCAGACGATTATCTAAAGTTATGAGTAAAATTGACTTCTTTTCCTTAAAAGTTCTAAACTATCTTGTTATAGGGGCTATTTTTGTTGTAAAGATATTTTTAACATTCAAAAAAATAAATAATCATGTTTACAAAAAAAGTTTAAAAAAAGAATTACACATTGAAACCCTCTTTAATTTTAGTTTTACAGCCTTACTTTTAAAAATCTAAAAAAAATTATATTTTATCTAGGCTTAAATAATCCTATCGGTCGTCACCCATATAAACTATATTATTTATATAAAAAAGGTTTTACATTATAATATTCTACCGTTTAACATTTAAAAAACCGGGTTATGTACTCAAAATAAAATTTTTGTACTGATAAAGCTACAGATAGAAAATAATTAACATAATTTTTTTGCGAGAAATTCTAACAGAGACATTTCATTAATTCTTTTTTTAGAAAAAAATCAACAAAAATTGCATTTTATGCCAACATTATGCGCTGAGAACGCTCTTAAAAGATATAACATGCTTTAAATATATACATATAATCGTTTTTATTACTTGGGCGATTCACTTTGGTATGAGTTTTATCAAAAACCTTCGTAAATAATATGTCACTACAAAAAGCCCTGGCAATAAGGACATTATGGAAATATACTTTTATCATGCCTTGTATTCACTTTATTTTTTTTGTAAGTTTACACATTTTTTTCTTGTATTTTCCGTATTTTTATTTATAAAAATTACCAATTCCGAAACTTTTTTATTGACAATGTTGCATAGAAACATTTTATTTCGTATCAAAGTAAGATTTACTATGAATTTTCTTGCAATAAAAACCAAAACAGTTAATGCTTTCTATATACATAGTCAAAACTTTTCACTATTTACTCTTTAGAAGTTAAACTACCTGCCGTCAATTGTATGCAAATGTAACGGTTTTTTACTAGTTGAAGCATAAAATGTACAAAATATTTTCAAAAACACACAAAAACGCTAATATGAGATTAAAAAAAGTGTATGATATGTTTCACATATATAAAAAAAAATCTTAGTTATTTTTTTTAACTATTAAAGCCTCTTTAAAAAAAGAAAACATTATAATTGAGTCATTAGGTGCTTTTTTTATCGCGGTATTGTTTTTTTTTTTTCGCATAGAATCAATTGATCACATAAAATCGATTTTTATTTGTTCTTTGTACTATTAATATAACAAAATGTTGTATTAAAAAAAACATAATAATGTCTTTTTTCTTTTTGGCACATATGATGTCGCAATAATTGTACGCCATTCTATAGGTAGAAATATGAAGCACACAATTTTCGAACTTATAAAAAAAATACAATTTACACCATAAAATGTCCTCATAACATTTTATTTTAACCAAATTAGTATTGAACTTACCTTTACTTTTTTATTTTGCATGCAATCTTATCAGTGTAAATTATTTTGATAAAAAAAGAAAAATGCTCTATTTTACCATAATGTAAAAAATATATTAGTAAAATATATTCTTCATGTCTACATTTGCGGCCCTAATTACTACAGCCATATTAAAGCGTCGTTTTATGCTTTTCGTTTTTTATATTTCTATATTTTGCAAATTAGTACGTAAATTTCTTATTTAATATTTATTTAGTGAGATTAGTTAAAATACAGTATATTGTGAAACAGCAGAATGCGTTAGTTTAATTAATTAAATAAAAGAAGAGACTATTATTTTTTTAAATGTAGATTATTGCTCATTTTTACATTTTTTTGTCTTCAATTACAAGGGTGGATTTACACTTTAGGGGGCCCGGGGCACTTTTTTTGGGGCCACTTTTTGTATTGGTAAAAATTTTACGTGATAAGCATTATAAAAATCTAGGTTGTGATTTTTTTTGCAGCAATCTCATTTGGTTGTAATAGCAAAATTTGATTGTCAAAAAATCCATTATATTTTTTGGCGTATATTTATTATATTTTTAAATATAAAAAACATAGAAGTTCATGAAGATATAAATAGAACGCGTAGAATAATACGGCTGTTTAAATTGAAAAAAAAGTTGAGAAGTATTTTGGCAAAAAGTTTATTGTAAATATTATTTTCTAAATTTAAAAAATAATTTATACTTTAGATTTATATCCGATAGACAGAACAGTTTTGTAACACAATTAATTTAAAAAAAAAATATGTTATGTGCCTACTAGATGTATACTGTAAAGTAACATTTACATGTGGTATAAACTTCTCTTTTAATGAGCACACAATATCCATAATAAAGTTTCAAGAAAAGTTCAAGTGCATTACTATTAAAAAATCTTAGAAAATGCATTAAAACCCTTTTTTATGGTAAAAACTTTGTACAAAATAACGAAAAAACATTAGTAGATAGAATTGCAATAAACACGTGTTTAGTCGCCTTTTTTAAAAAAAGTTGCTGTCGTCAAATATATTTCAAACTACTTAGACAAATATTCCTTATCATATAAGTAAAACTATAACGGGAAAAAACACGCAGAAAAAATACCCAGCTTGCATCTGTTACCTAGTTTTCAATTGCAAAGAAGGTAAAATAGTTTTATAAATTCTTGTGATCACTGCTTGCACTAATCACTCAATTCTATGTCATTTTTATAAGATATGATTTTAAGGTAACGTATACTACTTTTTTGTTGCGTTTGTATTATTAAATCGCTTATTTATCTAGAGATTATAAATAGTTAATATTCACTTTTGTTCTTAATTTTATTTGATATAAAAATGGATGACTAAAACAAAAATAGTATACCAACTAGTAATAAAACAATTCATGAGCAAAACTTATATGCTCTTACTATTTTGTATAAAGTACTAAAAACTAGTATATTTTTTACTCGGCACACTATCTAAATGCTTGCGTATTACAAAATCTCGCAAATTAGTGTAAAAGTTTGCGTAATTTTGCACAAAAACCTGCCCAAAAAAAGTCAATTGGAGTTCTATGCTTGTAGATTGTTTATATTTCTGCTTCCAACGTGCCTTTTAAATACAAACTTGCACACAGGTCACTAGATTGCGCTATTTTCACCACGAAATATATATATACATTCAAATTATTTTTAGGGGCCTCATGAGCCATTAGTCCCGGTGCCCATGCCCTCTGTTGCTCCTTTTATTTACGCTGCTGCTTATGTAAAAAAAAAAGGATTTTTTACATATATAATTTGCATTTTTATATTAAACTTTTCTTTCTTTTTCTCAGCAAAGAAAAAATATTATTGCAAATAAATAAATAAAAATCAAACATTATAGTATCGATAAAGATCTGTTTAAGAACAACCTTTATCTGTATCTGGAATTACAGCTTTGCATTTGATAAAAGAATACATAAAGTGAAAAACAACAAAAAAGTCTATAATTTGACTGTTTGGAAAGAATAATTTTGACTTGCAAAAGCAAGGCCTAAAGTGAAAATAAAGAAAGCACTACGGTAGATAAAAAAATACACAACAGGTAAAATTGTAACGCTTGTCAATAAAAAATACGATTAAAAAAAAAATTTTTATAATTTTTCTTATAAACCAAACTGCATAAAAATAAATTTTATTACAATTTAGTTATTTATGATTTTTTTTTTCAAATGACAATAATACGTTGTAAACCAAATAAAAACGGAAAAAAACTTATGGTGTGTTTTCTGAATTTTTTGTTTTGTTTTTATTTTATATTTAACGTAATAATATACTTTTAAAAAAAAAAAAAATACGGTAGTAATTTTTTTGTCAAAAAAACAGTTTTGTGATCCAGAATACGTTATATTAATTTTTTACCATTTTCTTTTTCGCGTACTTTGTATTTTTAGATGAAATATTATCCAAATATACGTTTTTAAAAAATGCTACTCCACAAGATTTTTTAAGTGAATTTAAAAACAAATATAGAAACAAAAAATCGTGTCAAAATAATCGTAAACTGTTTTGTGCTAGTGTTATACCATTTTATAGTAGGTCTATGAAGAAAAGATTCTTTTTGGGTTCTGTAGTGATATAAACTTTAACGAGAATTTAAAAAAAAACCGCTTGTATAAGAACACATTATTTTGCCATGGGTTTAAATATATGTTGATTTTTTTCCCCTTATTATAGATTAAATAATGCTTATGTGTAAAAATGAAATTACCCGTAATTAGTGGCTTGTCTAGAGAAGGTATAGAATTTTTAGCAGTCGGATAAACATTTTGTCCACTTAAATTTATAAAGATATGTCTTTTTTTTGTGCCGGATTTTTTTAAATTTTTTAAATCCAAAAAAATATAAAAATATAAAAAAACATTAGTAAACATGTAAAATATGATTACTTAAACCTTTTTGACTTATAAATACTGACTACTTTTAGGCTAAAAATTACTGTAACGCCACTGCCATTAATATAGTTGCCGCATTCCACAAGAATCTTTTTTAGACACCAAATTTATTTATAATAAAGTTAAATATTTACATTTATTTTTTCCATTTACTTCGTTTGCAATTTTTTTTTGCGTTACTTTAATGTTTTTGTTTTTTTTTGTAAACTTTTTGATTTTAATTTTTGTTATTAGGATTTTGATTTTAAAAATATCTGCATTGCTTATAAAAACTTAAAAATTAACTTTTTCTTTAATTAAAAGATTCTAATTTTATCCCCTCTACGAATCTGACATGCAGTGTATTTCAGGAAATCAAAGAAAAGCCATTTATATATTGTTCAATAAAATATACGCGTTTTCCTTATGAAAAGTTTTTGCTATTTTTCTCTAACTTATAAAAAAATACACAAATATATCTACTGGCAAGAAAAGGTCCAATAAAATATTGAAAATTTTATATCGATCTTTTTTGGCAATACTGCACAAAATTCTACGATAATACAATTTATATAAAAAATTTACACAATAAACCCTGTATAGTGATATTTAATTACTTAGAGCATATTTTTTTATTCCTGGGAATTTAGTGTCTGGGAATCAAATCCCTAGAAATAAAATACCCAGGAATAACGGAAAAACACACTTGTTAAATCCACGAAAAAATTGATTTTGTTAAAACTCGACAAAAAAAATATATTTTGTAGGAAAATCTGTAAACATGTCATAGTTGCGACTAGAGAGTGCAACGGGATCATTTTTTTGGCGATCCCGGGATCCGAAATTAGTAAAATTTATAATACCGGGATCCCGGTGATTTTCGGGATTATAAATTATATATTAAGAGCCTCAAATTTTAAGCAAAAATTTTTTACAAAAAAAAGCAAAGTCTATTTTTATATTTGAAAAATTTGGCAAAACTGGATAAAACATCGTTAACCTATTAAATGTTAGTTCAATTAATAATTCTTTTATTGTCCATTGGTGATAAAAGAAATATAACCACATGGTCTTTACCAGTATCTACAACACGATCGAATGCATGGCATTAACCTAAAAACAATGACTAGCTTAACATATCATTAGATATGCTGTGGTTTCTAAGCAGGTTTAAAAAATATATATTGACGTTTTTTATGATGGTTGCGGTTTTTAAGAACAAACAGATAGTCATGATAAGATAAAAAAATA
>JAQFYM010007036.1:0-10895 GCA_034694785.1 Agrenia bidenticulata
GGGGGGTCAGCCCCCTCCCCCCCTCGACCTCCCCCCCCCCCCCACCCACCCCCATGAGTGCCCCCTGGTTATAACATCCAATCCCCCTTCAGTACACGCATGCTTGTACATGCTAATGTTACTGAAGTATACTTTTTCCCTATTTTAATCTGTTGTAAAACTGTGTGTGTCGCTAATTTGTTTGTTTGTTTGTTCGATGTTCGTCGTTTGTATTTTTTATATTTTTGTGTTTATATGCTGAATAACTTAAACAATCTAAAGGATATACCAATATGCGTTTATTATGGCAAATATAAAATTTTCTATTACTTAGTTTGTGTTAAACTATTTTTCGTGTATAAAGATAAGAAATAAAATGAAGATCATCATAGAACATAAAGTTTCTTGTTTGGTTTTTGTAACACATAAAAAAAATGGTAAAATTCTTGCTTTTTATCGACATAGTGGGGTTGTAAGTCATTTAATTATGTAAAAGTGCACTTATAGTAGAATTAACAACATAAAAACCAATGTTTTTTTAGTCTGAGTGCAGTATGGCAATTTTTGGGATAAAAGGTGAAAGAGTACAAGTCTATGCTAAGTTTTGAGTATTGCTGTTTGGTTTTTTGTGTTTCAACATAAACACGCGCTGTGTAAAGCTAGAAATTGCATGGTATTGAAAGCTGCGTTTCTTTATATGTAGCCTGTATTATTACATTTTTATTGTTAGATCTACCTTTTACAACGTTACATAAAAAAAAAATACTGAGAAAACGAAGATAAAGAATTATGCGAACGTGTAAATACACCATATTGTATACAAATCTGTTTATAAAAATTATTTTTTCTCTGCTATTGTAACAGTTTTTATTGCATTATAAATGCAAAGAAAACGCTATTAACAAAGTTTTCGTCTTAAAAAAAAGCAGTTTTGCTTATATCCTTTAAATTATTTGTATTAAAAAAAGATACTTTTTCAATATGTAAAATTGTTGTTTTCTTTAGGGGTTCAGAAAATTGTGTTTTTTACTCCGCAGCACGGTATACCCCTTAAAAGCAGGCGTAGACTCAGGGCTACAGGCTAGTGATAATTCCAAAACACTGAACCTGGGATAAATATGCTTTTAAAAGACGAACTTCCTGAAGTCGAATACTTACTTTTCCGGACGGGGAAAAAATTAAAAATATTTTTTTTTTGCAATTGGAACACTAGAAAATGTAAAATAAACACGAGTTATAGGCATTGACCAATAGAACTCAATTACAAACATTGTTTTAAGCTTTTTTTACATTTTATTGCTTGCAAAAAAGATTAGACGGGGTTTATTTTTTTTTTGCATTTAGTGCTTTTTATTCCTTGTTGATAACGCGTAATGCTTTGTTCGTGGTAATCTAAAACAGGCAATCCCGACAGGGCTCAAAACGAGCCCCAATATATTTTTTTAGCCCCTCTATGGGCGCAAAATTCAAAAAATGGAAAATGCCAAGATCAAGACCCATCACAGAACCAAAAGCATTTTGACACCCGTAACCCGACCGATGCAAATAAAAATCGTGGCACGCAAGAAGGTCGTCGTGGTTCGGTCAAGAAAAGATACTACTCCGATACTTATCTAGCTTTTGGGTTTTATTTCATACTTAATAAAAGTATCCCCTTGCCGTATTGCTTATATCGATCTAAAATTTATAGCAAGAGCACTTTGGTTTTTGGCTGACGGAACGGGTACCATCAAATTCAACATATATCAAAGTCCTCAGATGTTAATTTAAGCATTGATTTTTTTACTCAACTAAAATCAGAATACAAAAAAACGGTTTAAAAAACCCGAAAAACTGATATTTGTATACCAATGTCAGAAATGGTACAATTATTATCTTTTGATATTACAGAGAACATAGTTTTTAAATTTAAGCTTTTTGTATTAGGTGGGAAACTTTTTAAGCCTTTTTGTCAATGTACGCCAAGAGATTCCATGTAATTACATCAGAAAAGGAAGTCTAGTTGATTTTTATATCTGATAATTCTTGTAGAAGAAAGGCAGATTTGATAACTCGAAAATATTACAACTCATTTTTCTATACTGTTTTAAGACTCGGAATTTTAAAGAAAATTTGTTATGAATCTGTTGACAAGATGGTATGCCTATGTTCTTATGTTATGTTAAATACATAAGCAAAAATAGAGTCCGAAAAAAAAATGTTATTCTGCAAGGAAATGAAAACTACTACTACCGGATCTACTTTTTCTAATTTTAAATAGATATATTAATTCAAAACAGATTATATGGGATAAGGTTGTTTCTTTATGTACGGATGAGCCGCAATAAATAGTAGGAAATAAAAAGGGGCTAGTCAGTTTTGCCTTAAAAATGAATCCAACTATAAACACAATACACCGACTTATTTGTGAGTTCGTTTTTCTTGTTGTAAATGTTTACATGATAATTTATCGGCTATATTTGATGATATAACAAAAATGATAGATTATATTCGTCATTCATCTCTTAGAAATAGAATTTTCTTAATACTCGTTGATGATTTCAAACTACAAATTAAAAGCTTCTTTATCATGTCGATGTCCGTTGGCTTTCCAAAGGACAGGTTTGCAAGAGATTTTGTATTTTAAAAGATCAATTAGAATCATTTTTACACAAGTAAAACACATCGAATGTACAAGAATACAAAAAAAAAAATATGGGTGCAAAGATTAGACGCTTATGTTATTATGTTCACTACTTTAAACCTAACTAATATTTCTATGTAAAAAGCCGATAACAATTATATTGATTTGATTGAATGTATTTTCAAACTACATACCAAGATAAATTCCGACACAGAATGTATAGAAAAAATGACTTTAGCCTTTTAAATGATGTCAAAAATTCACTGCAAGTTCTCCTCTGTGCAGTGAAATTGTATTTTCAATTGATACATTTAATGCTTTATTTACATAGTATTTTCTTGAATTAAAACCAAAATTATTTGACTGGATCATTTGGCCGTTTGACAAAATTGAACTCGACTCGTATATGTTATCAGCTATTAAAAAAAAGTTGAATGGCTGTTATTAAATGCTACAAGATCTCTTCTATCCAATTTTCATAATACAACTTTAAATGGATTCTGATTTTCTCAGCGCATTAAGTTTCATAATTTGTATAAAGTAGCTAAAAAAAATATGTTAACATTTGGTTCTACATATGATTGCGAATCAGCATTTAGATATTTGAAAATTGTTAAAACCAGGTTGATAGGAAGTCTTTGAAATGTAGAAAATACATTAAGAATTAAATTGTCCATAATAAGACCCTATAATACGGAGATTGTAGGAAAAAGAAATGACAAGTTTTACAAAAATTGAAAAAATAATATATTAATTGTTTATTGTAAGATTGCTCGGCAAATTATTACTCCATTGTGGTTTAATTTACTCTATATTCTTCTTTCGATAATATTTGGTTCTAATCCTGTTAACTTGATTTTTTTATCTATTGGATTTAACGAGAACGTCATTACTTTCTTCTAAAAGGTCTCTTGTAAATTGCAGAATTGATTTAGAAACGGTTTCTTCTCTGCTGATATACGCCCGCTATCTTTTCGTATATTTCTCGTTTGGATCTATCCTCTTGTTTAAGGCTCAAAAATCCATCCTTTCATGGAAGGGTACAAAAATGAAAAATTTTGAAAAGCCCTAAAGTTTAGGGCACGAATACAAAAACTAGAAAATCCATATTTAAAGGGAATATAATAGTAAATTGGCAAAAAAATCCCATTTGATGTCGTAAAATAGGGATAAAAGTTGAATATACGGCTATTCAAATAGATATTTGTAAGGATATAACTTTCAGAGGTACCATGAGCAGATAATTAGAAAAATGTATAAACATATATTATAAACATGGTTTAAAGTACATTTACAAACCTTAAGTATTAAAAGGATAGTTATTTATAAAACTTTTTGATAAATTTTATGGAAATTAGAAATCAATAGATTAAAGCATAAACAACCTTTGTCTGTGGGTGCAATTTCGATCCCTCATGTAAATATAGGTTAGTATAATAGATTTATGTCAATATTCTATTAATTAATCCTCTTTCTTATGTTTAAATACACCTTTTTACTTGAATCGTTTCTTTAATTTATAGGGCGTATTTTATTTATAGGGCATTTTTTGCCTATAGAATCGCACACTACTGTATTAGAAAATGTGTAATATTTTATATTATTTCTGAAATGCAAAAGTTGTATAGATTTGAATAAAAATATATCGATCTTACTTTAATATTATGTGGCGTAAAAACTTATGGGTACATTTGCAGACCTTTTTATTATGATATATTAGTAAAGTTTTCAAATATTATATAATTCCATGATATTTTAAGCGGGCTAATAAGAAATTTATTTGTCATATGCACTAAATGTTATGATGAACCTTTTAAAGCCTATCACTTATGGCAAAACGCTATTTTTTTTGTTTTATTAGCCAATAATTTGATAATATGTGTTATAAATGGATCCGCTGTTTTTTAAACATCGCTTACGCTTTTTGAATATACTTTACGGTAGGTTCAGAGACAAACATATAGATATTTCATTTCAAAAAGTAAAAATTATTTAAAAATACGCAATATATTACCCCAAAAATGACAAAAGCATAATGATATTTGGAATATCATAAATAAGAATTTCTAGTTTTTTGCGACACGGAATAAATTCTTAAGATGAACCTTGCAAAGATTTCCGCTTTTATTCAATTTTTTAACATAAGAAGAATTTCTTCAGGCGATGATACGGGGATAAACATCTATACCTTTAAATGTATAATCTCAATAAAAATTAGATGCAGGTACTATAGACTAGTTTCTGTATTTTTTTAAAACTCTCTTTATAACCATACTGGTACTTTCTGAAGTTTTTTTACTTTAGCGTTATACTTTATAAGTAAAAAAAAAACCTTTATATATAAAATTTGGTAATAAAGTTTATTTGTACATTTTTTCGTATTCTTTGTAATTTAAATTTACAGAATATGCATTATGTCTAAAAACTTGCACATTTGCCTTTTACAAATGATAATTTATATATTAAGTTTGGCGCGCGCAGCTCGCTAAAAGTGCGCAACCCTCCACTAGGTCAGAAAAATAATAAGCTAATAACAATTTTATGGCAAAATTATTGTTCGTTATAAGTTCCATTTATGTAAATAATATTTTTTATAAAAGAAAGATATTTTTTGTTTTTAGGATTTTTCGGAATTTTTTTTAAAAATAAATTAAAAATATATAAATTGTACCACTTTTGCAGAATATCTGCAGTAAATATATTTTTGTATTTTAAATGATGTTATTGTATTATTTTCGCTTCTTTTATGCCTTAAAAAAGGGCTGCGCACGGGTGGCTCACTGCACAAACATTAAATAACATATAAATTGTAAAAAGAAAAATGTTTTATAATTCAGTTTTTTGTGCATTTCGATATTAAAGTAAATATTAAATTCTAATGTATTCCAATAAAAAAATGCATTCAAGTTTTTCATGTACGGAAAATAAAGCATTGTGTATGTCAAAAATGTAATTTAAGCCATACATGCAACAAATATACATATTTATAGTTTTTTCGTATCAGTGACGAACAAGTGTGTCGTAAACACGGGTTCTTAGAAAGGATTTCACATGAAAATTTAAAGTTCAAATAAACTGATACATATTCGTGGTCTTTTTAGGGAGGTAAAAAATGCTACATTTATGTGGATATTTTTTTTTATGTGGTATTAAAAAATGCACATATTTAGGGTTGGTTTTTTTCAGATAAAAATAAAATGCCAAATAATTGTGATTTTGTTTTTTTGGGTAGAAATTAAAATTCTAAATATTTGCTTTTTTTTTTGTTTTATAGGGTATAATATTAAAACACAAATATGTTTTTCTATCGTGAAAGACTTAATATCTTAATTACAGTCAACCTTCTCTAATGTACCACACACATGTTAATTTTTTTAAACGTTCAGATTAAGTATAATAAAAACAATTTTCTCTAAAATTGTAAAAGAGTTGTGCCAATTATATATGCATACAATTTAAATTTTGGTTTTTTGTGTAAATAGAACTTCTTTTCTGTTTAAAAAGAAAAAGTACGCACAACCTTTATTTTACTTTATATAATGAGTTCATTTTGCTACTTGCGTAGCCATATTCTATTCGAATCATTTGCCAACAATATTTTTAGGAAATGTAAATAAGAAAAAATTTTTAAATCTTTTTATCTCAAAAAAAATAACAATTCTTCTGTTTTATATTTTGTTGAGGTTATTTCCCAAAGATGAAAAAAATTGCATAGATTGCTTTTAAGTGCGATTGCCACAATATTTTTGTTGTAAATGTTCTCGACATTTTTTATAAAATGTTTAACAATAAATTGAGACAGAATTTCACATTAGAGAAAAACATTATTTTCAAGTCCTTATATTTTGTACAGCAAAAATAAAATATTAGGGCGTGTCTTTTTCATTTTAAAAAAAAACATTTATGTGTTTAAACGTTTAAAAAAAAAAACAGTTGTGTCGTTTTCAAAAACTTTTACACTGTTTTTAATGTGTTAAAATAACGTGTCCTTTTTTTCCGAAAAACGTTTTTAATTACAAGCAAAAAAAAATGCGTAGTTTTACAGTTGTTAAAAAAACGTTTTTTTTTAATGCATAAGGTCGTGTCTTTTTTAGATTTCTACTAAATATTATACGCACATAACTATTGATTGCATAAACATATATGTCTTTTTTCAGAAAAGTTTAGGCCCGTGTTGTATACGCTTATTTTTGTGCCTTAAAAAAAAAAGTTTTATTGTTTTTTATAGTCTTGCAAATTAGTTCGCGTAAAATATGTACAACAACTGCATATGCAAACGGCTTTATCGAATAGTTGCTTTTTGCTTACGACAAAGGTTGAAATGATATTTGCAGTACTATCATGATAAGGAAATAAAAAAGAACATAACAAATCTAAATGTAAGGCAAAACAGATTCCAGTAATTGCTATGAACATTTAGTTGCAATTGCGACTTTACATCCTCTTTCCATGCGTCTAATGTTATGTCATATTTATAAATAATAAAATACTCATAGTTTATACATACACATTTTTATGTCCATTTACACGATCCATAATAAGTATTTTCAAAAATAGTTTTATTTTCAATTATTGTTTACATTTTTGTATCCCTTATTTTTGAAGAAGAGAAGGAAGGAAAGAAAAACGAATATTTAAAATTATATGGAATTACTTAGTCAAATGACAAGCAAATGAAAAAATTGTTTGTTTAAGAAGAAGAACTATTTTTTGTTAACATTTCTTTCATATTATTCTATTTTATCCTATGTCTCCCAAAAACACAAAATAAACATCTAAATAGGTGTTTTTCTAAGCATGCCCTAAAAGGAGGGTCATTTGCAAAAATGTGTTTATGAAGTCATTGTAAATTTCTCAAAAATCTTTTTATTTTAGGAAAAAGACACATCTGTTTTAAAACACGAACTAGTGTTTATAAGCGTGTTTAAAAAGTGTTCTTGCCCGCTGAAAACGACACAAAAATGAAGGTTGATTACTTTCTTGCAAAAAAGTTTTTTGCAAACGTTTTTAATCGTTGAAAAAGACATAAAAAACAATAAGGAAAAAAACTGTTTATTGCATCGTATTTTAACTACTTTTGATCGTTTAAAATGAGACGATCGTTTTTTTCCGAACACATTGCAAACACATTGAATAAAACGTGCAAAAGTGTAAACGTTTTTATCTGAAAAAGACACGGCCTTAATGTTCAAATTAAAAAATTTATCCGAATTTAAGGACAAGTGTGAACGTTCATATTAGAGAAGTGTTAACATTATAGAAGGATGACTGTGATAGGCATTCATTTTTTTGTTATCCCATAGAAAAAACTTAGAGTACAACAAGTGATATAAGTAAGTTTTTACCTAATGTTTATGCTTTAACTGCCAGTAAACTAACAGATAATGGATTTAATTGAAAAAAAAATCCCACAGAGAGCACGATAAATGTATACCATAAATACGGCACTTATAATGGACGCATGCCTAGATCCTATAGTAAGATGCATACACGATAAGCGCACGTATATATGAGGTAAAATTAAAGAATGGTATTTTTGTGCACTTTTAGATAAATTTAAGAACATTTCGTCGGTTAAATCCCGAGGGAATAAATCTTGGAAAACCCCTGTTTAATAAAAAAAAAAACTGCTTAAACGTGTCAAAACCATATAAAACATCAAAATCAATAATACTTTTTTTGAAAATTTTTTGAAAATTAAAAAATTTTATTTTATAAAAAAAGTGAAAAAATTTACCTATCGTATTTCGTACTTGTTTAAATAAATGTTCCCTCTTTTTTTGTTTTTTGATAAGATGTATTATGTTCTTTTTCAACAAGTATTAATTTTTTCCCATCGGAAATATCCGGATATACTAAAAAAATGTATTCTTGTTTTGTTTTTTCCCCTAGGAGTTAATGAGTCGGGTATAATTATAAAAATTGCGTATATTAATGTTTTATAAGTATTAGATTCTCAAAGTTCTTCTATATGAAAATATGCGTTGCATGAACCAGGCAATTTATTATTTTGCCATTACTATTTATAGACATGTAACGTATCGTTTCAAATAAGTATATTTAATTATTGTTGTTTACAATTTTGGCTACAGAACCAGACTCATTTGCAACTATTTTAATCCACTTAAAGATATGAAAATAGTATAATTTTGTATTAAGAACTTTTGCAGCTTAGCTGATCACATATATATCCGCATAGGCTCATTACAGGACGTGTAAAAACCAAAGAAAAACAAATGAAACATACAGTCAATTTTAGCAATTTTTTAAGTCATAGTTTTTTTATTAATTGTGAATACCTGTTTTTTTTATGGGATGTCTTACAAAAAACTATTGATAGTTAAAAAACGGGGTATGCAATGATAAAACCCAGCCCTTGTTTTTATATTTTTACTAATTTTTTTATATATTTTTTTTATATATATTTCTGATTATTATATATTTTAATTTTAATTTTACCAACCCAGCGGAGTAAGGGTTCTTAAATAAGGCAGTATCCCTATGGCCTGCAGTGTTTGTTAACTAGAAAGTAAAGTGGATACAGGGTAACAAAATTCGTGCGATTCTTGACTGATCGATTGCATCTATGCATATAAAAAGGCACAGAAACAAATATATAAATTTTTTTTTTCTGTAAATACTATATGTGATTTAAAAAATAAAAACAACGGGTAACAACGAAAAATGCCATTTTTATGCAAAAAAATATTTAATGCGCATTTTATTACAACGTCAATTATTTAATAAAGTTTTATCATGTATCATACATAAAAAAAGACAACAGATTAACTGTTGTAACTGTAAATAGTTAGCATAAAAGATATAAAAAAGGTTATGTCTATAAAAAGACACGTATTTGCGTTTTATAATGCGCTAAAAGTTTTTGTTATGTCTATAAAACTTAGAGATACGTCATCTGTATAATGATTTTAGAAACAGACAGATTAAGAAATCAAAAAAGATTTTTGTATTTTTACAAAAAGCTTTTAGTCCTACATTCATGTAACTTTTTTTGTATTTTTAATTACTTCCCTTATGTTTCTATATATTTATGTATGAAATAACATGTACACGAAATACTACTGTTTACAGAAAAGAACTCTCCGGGCACAAAAATCTTTCGATATTCAAAAATTTAAATTGAGTAAATAATTTACGCGTTCACATCAATTTGCTAAAAGTCGGACAAGCTGATATTTACTTTTTTTGTTTTAATGGTATTAAAACTTGCTTGTTTTTGGCATTTTTACTAAATTATAGCAACGCGTTTGTATTTTTTTTACAATATAATTCCTTTGCACGCGTACATAGTTGTTTTTTAAATCAGAAAACGTCTTTCAAAAACCACATCAGTCAGAAAAATTTTAGAACAATTTATTTAGTCAAAAATAAGTAGTTTGTTTAGTTTTATTTACAATCTGTTTTTATATGTATATTAAAGTATGTTATAATAAATATTTAGGCCACAATTTCTTATGATTTTTTTTAAGCGTATTAAAATAATTGTAAATTCTTGTTTTGTCCGTAATATTTTTCATAATGTGCACATTGTTATATAATACACATTTATTATATTGGTTTTTTTTCTTTAAAACGTTTTTTAAGTATAATACACATTTTTTATAGTAATTTTTTGTCTGAATTAATTTAAAAGTATAAAATAAATTCGGTTTAAAATACCTATAATATAAAATTATCTACATTACTGTTTTAAAAGACGAAAAAAATTTTATTAAAAACTATTTTTAGAAAAATCGTTCAAAAAAAAAACGTTAAAAGATTTATTAAAAACTAAAGAGTTTTTAAACGTAATATAAATGTCAAAAACAACTTTTAAACTTGTTTTTTATCATTAAATGTTTCTTAATTTTAATTGAAAGTAAAATCATGTCAACAATAATAAGAGGTGTTATAGGATACATGTTCGGGATTTTCTAGTCTTACTTGACTGTTTATATGTTTTACATTTACATTTACTTTCTACCTACATACGTGAATTATGTATTGTTTTTGGTTAGTTTCTTATAATACACATTTTCTTGTAATACACATTTTGGTATTTTTCCTTGTGTGCTTTTGAGAAAAGAAAATGGTTTTTTAAAGTAATAAATGTGGCGCGCCCAGCGAGCCCCCCGCGCCCAGCCCACCTTCGGGAAAATCATAGGGTTTTAACGAAAAAGCAATATATGACAAACAAAAGTAAATATACATGAAGTTCGTCAAAAAAATTAGTTTTTTTTGAAAAATCGTTATTTTTTAGTTTTTTAATTTTTTCAAAAATTTTAAAAATAAA
>JAQFYM010007037.1:0-10895 GCA_034694785.1 Agrenia bidenticulata
TTGTTTTATTGTTTTAATATACACAGTTTATAAATTTAAATTACCAAGAGGATAAAAAAAAAGTGATCCACAAATATTTAATGTTACATTAGACGAAATAATAAAAACTACAGTACAAATTACTCTGAAAAGGGGCATGTATATCACATTTATATGCCCCTTACCCTAATAAGGTATTTGTATATAGTATTGGTAGCATAAAGTAAAATTTATATTTTTGTTTATAACGTTCTAGATTTTCGTTATATATTTATTATTTCTATTGGCTCACTAAGAAAAATACACATATGAGTATCCAATTACTAAGTAAAATAACAACGATGGACCGTTTTTTTTTTTTGTTTGTATTGTTAACCCTTTCGCTAACTAGGGCAACATAATTATATGTAGAAAAAAACAAAGAAAATGAATTTTTTATAAATTAAAGCACAAAAATTGTAAATGCAATCAGTCGACCATATCAATTGTTGTTAAATGTCTGTAAAAAAACATATTTCTTTACATACTATTTCCTAGCACAAAATACACATTGAAAATAAAAAGAGGCTCCGAATTTTGTCATATTCATCTTAAAAGAAATACATTAATGTTACATTTAATGTTGTTATACTTCCTAACACTCCATACAACATTTTAGAAATTCAATTCGATCGAAATGAATTCTATATAGTATTATAAAAAAATCAAGTAAATATTTAATTCAATAGTACGAACATTTATATGTTACAGTCAAAGTGTGAATTTAGCCAAATTCACTTTGTCTAGTCCAAATTCACTTGGACTAAAAGTTTTGCCAAAAGTGAAAAAAGGAATTAGAAAACTTTTGGACTAGTCCAAATTCACTTGGACTAAAAGTTTAGCAAAATTCAAATAAAATTTACTTAACAACAAATTGCCTAGTCAAAATTCACTTGGACTAGACAATGTGATTTTGGCGTATGCCAATCCGCCGAATTCATTAACAAAATTAAAAACATAGGAAAAATGAAAAATAAGAAAAACAACAACAACACTAACGACAAGAACAATAAAAAAAGATAAACGATTATATAAATAAAGAAAACGCAAAAAGTAATGTAGATTAAAACATACAACAATAAGAAAAATCCTTAAAATTAAAAAACAAAAATACTCATAGAGGAAAAATCGGACGTGAAAGAAATATACGAAATCTGCAGATAGAAAAAGTGGAAATGAAGAAATTTAAGAGGATAATCACGAAGAGGGGAATTTATGAGAGATCAACACAATTTTAAATAACTATCTAGACCACTGTTAAAAGAATCTGCAGCCTGATCTGCTGCTGCGATAGATTTATATAAAAGTTACATTTGACGACTTTTAATTTATGCGCAAATAAATAAAAAAAACACCCCAATAATTGATACAATGTATGTATGCTAAAAAACACGTGCCCCTGTATTATGTCTTTACATTATACTACTACGTGGTTGGATCTTATAGACTATTAGGTAATTATATATCATTTACTTAACTTTAAAATAAGGACTTGTCTCTGCAAAAAAAAACTAAAAAAAACGTATTATTGTGAAACAAAGACAGTTCAAGTAGAAATTCCTGTGAATAGAATATAATAAAAATTTTAAACTGCAACAAAAACAAATTAACACCTTTTTTTTATAACCGGATGCGAACGACCTACAAGTAGAACTGATTTTTTGTTTAGGAGTATAGCTTTAATATTATATTGGAAAACAATCGGCGATATTATTTTTAATTCAAAGAAAAAAACCACAAAATACATTTATTTAAAAAGTCTTACAAGCAAATAATTACTGTAATCTGTACTTTTGGTGTGGTTATTAATGCATTTTATCTGTAAAAATCAGTAAACTACAATGAAAAACGCTTTAATTTACATAAAAACATACAAAAATATATTCTGTAGAAAGCAATATAAATGGCACATACTCTTGGTTTAATTGTCTAGCTTTATGTAATTTTGTTCACTAAAAAAAATTATTTCTTTGTTTTTTTAGTATTTTAAGCATTAAGTTTTTCTATATGCTATTGGTAGAGATAGCTATATGTAGCGCATTTGTGAAAAAAAGTTTGTAGATCGAAATTGAAAATTAAAAGTTAAATTATGTATAGGCAAACAAAATCTATAAACGAAGATATATTATTTTATGTTTAAAATGTTTTGTAGTTTTTTTTTGTTAACTATATCGCAATATTATGTTTTTGCTAGAAAAATTTCAAAATTTTTTTGAACCTCATTTTTAAATGCCTTTCAAGGTCGTATAGTTCTTAGAAGGTAAAATTGGATCTATTTTAGTATAATTAAATTTTAATGTTAGGGTAACGTATGCGAAAAAAAATCCTTTGTTATTGATTTAATCTGAAAATTACAAAAAAGAACAAAATAATTTAATAAATGTCGGGCTTTTTCTCTAAAGTAACTTAAAAAAATCATCAGATTAGGATAGTTTGTGTTTTTTCATTTGTATATGACAGATGTAAACTATTTTTCGTGGCTTAAATGTAACAGATAATTTAAATGTTTTTGCGACTTACATAAAAATACACGCATTAAGAGATTTGTATACAGATTTATGGTTTCTGTATGTAAACAACACTAGAATTTTTATATTATCATAAAGATAACAGTTTATATTGTTTGTCTGTAATGAAAAGTCGCTAGCACTGCTAATTTATATCTACAAGCCTATCTTACAATTATATCATTTTACTAAATATATAAAAACTATACATTCTCTTGAATAACCGCAATTTCTATTTTTAATATAATAGAATGCTTACTTTAGATATAAAAAAGACGCAATAAAATTTCTTGAATAAAGTATATGTACAATTTTTTTATATACTATTCCTTAATTTGTTGCATATATTTCTGTTATATGATTCTATATACAGCGAAAAACATATATGTGCAAAACAAACAATTTTTTCTATAATATTGAAAGATATATTCTTTTCGTACAGTTTTCTTTAAGTAAAAATATATATGTGTTATTTGTGTTATGTATTTATTAAGATTTATTTATATAAAAGCAAACCACAGTGTATATCGTTTTAACTTTTTTATTGAAATAAAACAAAACAATTCTGTATGGCTTTTTCTGGTACAACTTAAGCAAGCGTCATCTTAAGGATATTACATTGATGAATTTTTTACGTTAAAACAATAATTTATATCTATAGCATCACAATATTGATACAAAAACTATCTCTTTGGTTTTTAAAAGCTTCTAAACAATATAAGCCATATGATGTTTTATTTTTATAATATTTTTGAATAAAAATTTTACAAAATCACGAAAGTTTTAGATATTTTATGTAAGAAAAATTTGTATCTTTTACTTTATATAAAAAGTATCAGGAAAAAAAAGGCAACCTTTAAAATAAAGCGTTCAGATTTTTTTATTATATTTTGTGCAAGATTATTTTTTGTTGTTTTATAAAGTTTTAATGCTGCTGAAAAATTGTGTTTACTTTTATATTCCATAGATTTAAAAAATTTTTATAATACTTTTTGATTGTAAAAAATTTAAAATGGCAAAGTTCTAATACAGGCAAGAGTAAAAAAGTATTTGAAAACAAAACGATACTGTTATCTTTTATTTAAAACCGATATTTCGGATAAATATTTAATATCTTTTGATTTATAGAAAATGCCATTGTTTCGTATAAAAATCGCAAATTTTATGCACCCTTATGTCCATAATAAAGAATCAAACGTTCTTAGTGGATATTTTTAAATTTTACAGCTAATATTTTTTGTGTTTGATTATCTAGTTTAGACCAGTGATAATTTTAGTATACTAAAAAAATATTTTAGCGTAAAGAGTTTTTTTTCTATTAAACATGATACATGCTACATTAAACTTTTTAAAAGATGGAACTCGTTTTTATGAAATATTTGTTCCTGTAGTCAAGCAAAACGACTTTTGATGTATCGTTTACACATTTAATTGAGTACTTCGATATAGTATTATATGTTGAAATTTTTGGCCATTTGCTTTAATCATTTTTCGCCCGTATGCATACTTTTTTGTTGCAAATTTTTTACAAAAAACCCTTTTGCAAGATATGTTAAACGCTTTTAAAAAGATAATCACATATAAATAATGTGTTTTTCTTGCTGGCTATATCACAAAAGTATTTTTATATAACTAATATGATTTTTATCTTTAGTATGTAGAAATAATAATAATAAAAAATTTAAAAAAAATATATATGTATTTTTAAAATACTATTTTTTTAGGTTTTTTTTTGTGCATAAAGCTCTTTTAGGTACAAGTTAAAGCCTATTATATTGGCTTATGTAAAACCTACAGCTTTAATAACAATTTGAAACCCGAAAGCTTGAAATAAAGTTCTACAGCACGTTTGTGTAGTGTTTTGCAATACTCAAGTATTTTATAAAAATTCATGTTGTATAAAAATAACAGGAACTCTATTATTAATCAGAAAATGGATTATCTTAGCAAATGCATATAAAAAGTCTTATAAAACATTCATTACAGTAAAGCAAAATAAAAAAGCAAAACCCGATGAAGTATCTCATTTTAAATAAACTTGTTGGTGAAGAAAATAAGCGGACCTCAATTTCTTACCCAGAAACTAAAAGTAGTTGTATAATGCATGGCATTAAGTCTCTGGCATAAAGACAACGTGTAAAATGCATGTATGAGTGTGGTGTGCACGCAGGGCATGTCAAAGTAGCTTTTAGAAGCGTCTTTGCTAATTGGTTGCTGACTTGACACAATGGGGGTTTTATTTGTGATAATCAATAAATCGATTGGTTAGCCGTCAAAAAGATGACATATCTGCAGCATTAAAAAGCAATAAACTACAAATAAACAGTAGAGTTTCAAATATGGTTTTTCCTAAGAAAGTAAAAGATTCCCCGGCCACATCCAAAAAAACTTAAAAAGTTTTTGCTTGCAGAATGTTGAAAAATACTTAATATTAATAAGCTCTACACGTTAAAAAATTGATAACCAAACAAACTGATAATGTTTACTGCGGCATTTAATCTTTTTATTAGATTTACAGTTTATTTACCTTTAACGATTTAAATAAAAAAATTGTCTAAAAATATATTAGAAAGTGATTAAAACATACATATATATGTTAGTTTGTCTTGGAAAAACATTTCTCGATCTTTTACAACTTTATAAAAAAAAAGAAACGTTTCTGATTATCGCACAAATAAAAGATTTTATACAATGAAAAGGCGGTGTATGACCGCGTAAAATAGCGGTGGTTTTTACTTTATTATGCGTGCTTTCTAATTTCAAACGGTATCAATATACTCGACTAAAAAAAATTAGACTAAAATATGCGTTAAACGAAAATTAGTTCTAATAACTGTAAATAGGTTGGTCGAAAGATTATTTTATTAAACATTTTATTATCTTTAGTATTTGATATTAATATCTTTTGTAAATAAATGTTTAAGTTTTGACAAAATAATTCGAAAAATTATTTTCTAGTGTAACATTCTAAAATCGGTATTATTCATACGACAAATATTCGCTTGCACTTTAAGCGGTTTACATCTATGCAGCCTATACAAAAAGTACTAAAAAAAGCAATTTAAATAACAGTTTTGTTGAAATGTCATTATATAATGCTTTCATTGATGAATTTACAAAAATGAAGTTAAGGAATGTCCTTAAAAGGTAGTTTACAGCTTACAAAAAAGATACAAAATATTAGTAGAAAAAAAAAATTGTACGGGTCACCTTTTCAGTTTCCCTTTCCTTTCACTTCAAAACATAAAACTAATTTATACCTTCTTTTTTATTACGTTACTGCATAAAAGTAAATACACACATTGTATATGGAAAGTGCTTACAGTTGTAGTAAATATGCAGATAAACTTTTTATTTTGACGTTTTTAATAAATATCATTTCTTGTACATACCTTTTTTATACTCGTTGAGTTTAACGATTGCCAACAACTCAAATTAAGTTTCATGATGATTATTATAGCAGTAATTACATCCCTTCTTCGGTCATGTTATTATCTTGTTTTTTTTCGCTTTTAGAAAAATTAAAGCTTAACTTTTTGGTTATATATTGTAAACAATACTAAAGTTATTGATGCATTTCTATAACATAAATTTAACAATAAAATAAAAAATACGATTATGCGTAGCTCGGACCTTAACAGACTAAAAAATACAGAAAATATTTTTATTAGTTAATTTAGTTTTACATAATAGTGCTTTTTTGGAATAAATAAATGAAAGATATCTTAGCCCCGTTGACAATATAAACAAATATAAAGGTTTCCTTCGAAGACTTTCATTTAAGCTTGTCGCCTTTCCATTTCAAATTTAATTCTTTATATTTTAGTCTGTGTAGATCTGCACATCAAAAAACATATATGCACTATAAAAAAAGACTACCAACAAGTTTGCGTTTATTTTTTTGGATTGGCTGTAGAAAAATATTATAGTATATAGTGAAATTGAAGGTTAGGTACAAATATGACGTTTCATATTTGTTGCGCTTATTTTTTTGTGGTACGTTATACCAGAGTACTTTCTAACAATACAGAATTTGGCTTTTACACCATCTAAATTGACATTAAAACCAAAACACAAAAACGAAAAATCATTCGATAAAAAAAAAATTTAACCCCGCGTTCAGTATTTGATATTAAAACGTCTATATTATTTTTTCAAGTTATTTTTTATGCACGCGAATTAAAAAAAAAACATATAATTTAAATATAAGGCATTTTTTATGCGCAAATATGCAGTATTAAAATAAAAAACACAAAATACAAAATACGTAAAAATCGATATGCACCTCAAAACATGCAAGAGAAACTATGTTACATTTTTTTTGTGTTAAATTTTTCAGCGGCGCAAAAACTCATAAATTTATATAACTTAAAAGCTTCTACATTTACTTGCAATCAAAAATGCATATTAAACCATTTTGAAATGTATTTATAAAATTTAACCGTGCAAACAATTGCCGTGATCCGTACCAATTATTTTCTTTGCTCCGTAGCAATACGATGAATAACTTGACCTAACATTTTAATATGTCTTTTGCGCCAATTAATATCTTGGAAATACGAAAAAATAAATGCATTGCTATAAATCAAAAAAAATAACTTTGTCTTCTATCATACATATCTATAAAAAGATTTTTTTAGTAAAAAACGCAGATTTAAATACCGAACATAAAAAATTTCAAAAAATAAATACATTGAATAATGTTACACTATACACTATGACGAATGAAATTAAAAATTTTACTCAATCTATTGCATAAGATTATATAAACACAACTTTATGGTAATTTACAAATTTAACAGTAAAATCTGCATTTTTTTTAAAATAAACAAATTTCTGCAAAACTAAAAAAATATTTTATAAGCCGTGTAGATGTATACGAAAATCGTAGACGACAAAAATGCTGTCCTTCAATCTGATTTTCATAAAAAAAATGTTTCAAAACATTACTTATGCGTGTATGATCAATAGGTATTTTTATAATAGCGCTTATACGTTTAACAAGGCATCATTACCTTGTTAAGAATAGCCTGTTAACACATATACCTATATACGCTTAACGTGATATCTATTGTACAATACCAAAAAAAAAAAAATTTTTTGCCATGTTTGAAACTAAAAACGGTTTTGTTATTGCCTATACAACAAACGTCAATTAAAGTTTTTTTTGACGTGGTTTAATCTACACCTTACCATATTTATTTTTTAGCAATAGTGCCTGTAACGTAAAATTGCTAAATGTGTTCATTTATTTTCATGTAACAATGTACACAAATATAAAGGTCATGCATAATCGAAAATTGCTGAATGTTAATTGCTTATAAAAATTAAAAGAATATACAATGGTTATAGCATTTTTGCCGGTATAATAGGAGTTAAATGCAAAAGACTCACCTGTTTATTTATAATATAAAAAAAATCAAAGGAAAAAAGCATCAATGGTAAAACAGCAAGCATGTCAAGTTTGGGTTCTATATATTTTTTGTAACTTTTTTCACGCATATTTAGACACACTCCTTTGAATTTTAATATTATTATTTTGTTACATAAAAAAATAATCTTTCCAAGAGACAGAGTAGCAAAATCTACACGAAAAAAGAGTCTTTTGTGTTTTGTATATTTTTTTTAATTTATATCGTGTATATTTAGACACGCCTCTTTTAATTTTTAGTAAAATTTTTGTTACATAAAAAAATAATTTTTCCTAGAGACCGAGTAGCAAGGTGAGCACAAGAACACGCATATTTTTTGTTTTGTATTTTTTTTGTAATCTTTTTTGTGTATAATTAGACACGCCCTTTTTAATTTTTTTTTGATTGTTCGTTTGATCAAAAAAAAAAAAATTCCAAGACACCGAGTAGAAAGATTATCACAAAAAAAATGCATATTTTGTGTTTTGTATATTTTTTGTATTTTTTAGATTGTATAATTAGACACGCCTCTTTTAATTTTTTTTAATTTTTTTTGTTTCATCAAAAAACAGCTTTTCAATGAGATCAAGTATCCAGATTTAACATAAATCATGCATATTTTATGTTTTGTATATTTTTTGTATTTTTTATCGTGTATAATTAGACACGGTCTTTTAAATTTTTTTTTAATTTTTTGTAACAAAAAAAAAATTTTTCCAAGAGACCAAGTAGCAAAATGGTCACAAAAATTATGCATTTTATGTGTTTTGTATGTTTTGTAATTTTATCGTGTATAATTAGACCCGCCTCTTTTAATTTTTTTATCGCATAAAAAAATAATTTTTCCGAACGATCGAGTAGCAAGATGTACACAAGTTTAGTCATATTTGTGTTTCGTAAACTTTTTGTAATTTTTATCGTGTATAATTCGACCCGCCTCTTTTATTTTTTTTTTAATTTTTTTATCACATAAAAAAATAACTTTTCCGAACGATCGAGTAGCATTATTGACACATAAATCATGCATATTTTGTGTTTTGTATATTTTTTGTAAATTTTATCGTGTATAATTAGACACGCCCCTAAATAATTTTTTTAAATTTTTTGTCACATAAAAAAATAATTTTTCAGAACACCGAGTAGCAATTTTAACACAAGAATTATAAATATTTTGTGTTTATATATTTTTTGTGTAAATTTTATCGTTTATAATTAGACACGCCCCTGAAAAACTTTTTTTAAATTTTTTGTCACATGAAAATAAATTTTCCAAGACACCGGGTAGCAAAATTTACATAAAAAATATGCATTTTACAAGTTTGTTTCTTTTTTGTATATTTTATCGTGTATAATTAACCCGCCTCTTTTAATTTTTTTTAATTTTTTTATCACATAAAAAAATAGCTTCTCCAAACGCTCAATAGCAAACTAAACACAAAAATCACGCATATTTTGTTTTTTGTATAATTTTTGTAATTTTCACTGTGTATAATTAGACCCGGCCCTAAATAATTTTTTTAAAATTTTTTGACACATAAAACAATCTATTTTCCAGAACACCGAGTAGCAATATTTACACAAGATTAACAATTTTTTATGTTTTATATATTTTTGTAGATTTTATCGTTTATAATTAGACACGCCTCTGAATAACTTTTTTTAAATTTTTTGTAAATAAAAAAATAAATTTATCAAGACACCGGGTAGCAAAAAATACACAAAAATTATGCATTTTACAAGTTTGTCTTTTTTTTGTAAATTTTACTCTTGTATAATTAGACCCGCCTCTTTTTATTTTTTTTAATTTTTTTATCACATAAAAAAATAGCTTCAAACGTTCGAGTAGCAAGATAAACACAAGATTCCGCATAGTTTGTGTTTTGTATACTTTTTGTATTTTTTTATCATGTTTAATTAGACACGCCCTTGACTTATTTTTTTTAACTTTTTTGTCACATAAAAAAATCTATTTTCCAAGACACCGAGTAGCAAATTTAAACAAGAATCATGCATATTTTGTGTTTTGTATATTTTTTGTGTATTTTATCGTGTATAATTAGACACGCCCCTGAATAACTTTTTTTGCATTTTTTTTCACATAAAATAATAATTTTTCAGAGAGACCGAGTAGCAAGATTCACACATTAATTATGAATTTTCTGTTTTTTGTATATTTTTTGTAATTTATTGTGCTAAATTAGACACGCCTCTTTTATTTTTTTTTAATTTTTTTATCACAACAAAAAATAATTTTTCCGCACGATCGAGTAGCAACATAGACACAAGAATTATGCATTTTATGTGGTCTGTATATTTTTTGTATATTTTATTGTGTATAATTAGCCCCGCCTCATTTAATTATTTTAAATTTTTTATCACATGAAAAAATAGCTTTTCCAAACGCTCGATATACAAGATCAACTCAAGAAGTACGCATATTGCGTGTTTTGTGTACTTTTTGTAATTTTCACTGTGTATAATTAGACCCGCCTCTGAATAATTTTTTTAAAATTTTTTTTCACATAAAAAAATGATTTTTTTTTGTTCGATCGAGTAGCAAGATGTACACGCAAATCATGTATATTTTGTGTTTTGTATACTTTTTGTATTTTTTATCGTGAATAATAGACCCGCCTCTTTTAATTTTTTTTAATTTTTTTATCACATAAGAAAAATAAGTTTTCCAAGACACCGGGTAGCAAAATTTACACAAAATTTATGCTTGTTAAAAGTTTGTTGATTTTTTGTAATTTTTATTGTGTATAATTAGACCCGCCTCTTTAAATTTTTTTTAATTTTTTATTACATAAAAACAAGATTTTTCCAAGAGACTAAGTAGCAAAATGCACACAAGAATTATGCATTTTTTTGTGTTTTGTATATTTTTGTAGTTTTCATCGTGTATAATTAACCCCGCCTCTTTTAATTTTTTTTATCCTTTTTTATCACATAAAAAAAT
>JAQFYM010007038.1:0-10894 GCA_034694785.1 Agrenia bidenticulata
CTTATCTCTATAAAATGTGACGAACAAGAATACACACTATTTATAAAAGTAAAGTTTAAAAGTGGTATACAAAAAACGAGACATGTGATACTGCACAATATTAATAGCAAGCTAGCAATGACAATATGTGTTGTAAAGGTGGATCAACGTATAAACTAAAAAGAAATTTGCGACATAAACATAATTAAAACATAACGATACACAACAAGGATGTCGAGGATAAGAACACCCTTCCAAAAAAATAACTTACCATCAGTTCTTGTACGTGATTTTGATTTTTTGTTTTTGAAGACAGAAGATTCGTTTGAAGTATGTATAGTGCGTCTTATTTCCAAGGACCGATTTTTATTGCAGCGTGTATGTACATCAGCTGATATAAGGAAACATATGAATGCGTAATATGGAAAAGAAGTACCTCGTAATGCGAGGTCGCTTTAAAGGCTGCTGGGTGATTTTGCTTAAAAAGTATCAGGCCAATTACAAGCAAAGATACAAAAACATAAGTCACAGCTAGACTTAATAGCTAATAAGTTTAGTTTAAGTTGTGATGAATGGTCAATATTTAAAAGTAGAAAATATCTTAATTTTATTGTCCATGGCAGGATAAAAGTTTTTTTCTATTAAGTGGTACGAATATACAAAAGAGTTGCTCAATCTCTGCATTTACAAATACAAAAGAGGCTGGAAATGTTTGAAATTGATTATGACAAAAATATTATAGGGTAACAAACTGATTGTGTTATTTTAATGCTTTCATTGGGATAGATGGTTATTGAAAATCAGTTATGCATAATACGCGCCGTTAATTTAGCAATTACAAAGACTTTAAGCAATCATAAAATCAACACCACAATAGAGAAAAAAAAGCCTACGGCGATACACCAGATAATGATTATGTAGTAGAAGAAGAAAGGCACAATTGCATTAATTTTAGTGATAGACGTATTATACGTAATGCAAATTTATTGTCCGAAAATATAACAAATAAATATCACTATAAGGAAGTTTAGACTAAGAGATACGCAGAAAAATACACAAATTCATGAAATCGTACAGACAGTACGAAAATATTGTTTGTTCCGTCTTTTATAGAAATCAAAGGGGTATATATTGCAGTCTCATGTTAAAAAGAATCATCAAAAAAAACTTGAATTAATAATGGAAACAAAAATTATATGGTCTGTAACGACGTTATAATTAAACTTTTTGTGTACGTATATTCAGAGATAGAAAATGCTTTAAATGAAATGGAAATATATGATCGTAGGTTCATTAGAAATTCAGCTGAAATTTTGACTCTAAAAGAAATACAAGGATGTCTAGGGTCTTTAAGAGATGCTGTTAATAAATTAAGTAAAAGATCGTGCAGTCTCATTACAGCAGAAGAGGTCTTTATCTTATTAAAAGTTGAACTTTAATCTTCTAGTTTAGATTTAGCAAGGCAACTACGTGCAACCATCTTGTTAGAATTTAATATAAGAAAAGTATTTTTTTTGATGTTTTGATATATTTACATTATTTATTGACAAAGATAAAAATGATATATAGCACAGAAACAGTTTAGCAGATCTAAACTCTAATGTGTAAGCATATTAAGCAAATGTGCAAGTAAAAGTCAGCATGATAACAGCATTTAAAGTGTTAAAAATGCACCTTATACTTCTTAAACAAGCGAAGATAAACATGTCTTTTTTAGATAAAATAAAATAAAAAAAACATTACCAGAAAACATACGTCGGTTAAAAGCCAGAACAGACACAACAAAATGAGTCAGCTTAAAGTGAAGAATTTTACTGGCTCACAAATAAAACAGTAGAAAAGGGCCTTATGTTACAGCAAGTTACTGCTGCCTAGTCAAAAAAGCAACATCAAGTGTAAAGTGCAGTGGCGTAGCTTTGCGGGGGGGGGGGGCATGTAAGGGCTTTCGCCCCCCTCCCTGGAAATAAAAGTTACGCTTAAATTAAGGGGAGGTCGATTTTTGTGCAAAGGTTTTTGCAAATTACAAATTTTGAAAATGAAAAATTTTATACTGAACATTTTTTAAAAAAAAAATTTAGATTTTGCACTTTATAAATCGTGTTTTTAACCCATTTTTTTACAAAGAAAGCAACACTGACCAGCCCTGGTCAGAAAAAAATCCTGGCTACGCCACTGGTAAGTTGTGAAAGGGTTTTTTTTTTTTTGAATCTGGAATGCTTTGCGCAGAATTAAGAACCAACATATGGAATGATCTAATTGTTAATATTTGTTTTCTAGACTTTTTTTTCTGCCAAAATGATTAAAATAACAATGATCAATTTCTTCCGGTTATATTTTTCAATTTTTTTACCAAAGTCTAAAAAAATACATTTTACACAAAAACTTTGTACGGATATTTGTATGTTTTATAACAAACATATTTGTGTTTTTTCTTAACTTTTTTTGCTTTTATTTAATTTTTAAAGAATTTAATAAATTATAACACTTTTTAAACTTTTATTTTTTACCGCTTGCAATAGTTAAAATAGCATAAAAGCACGTCGCAAGTACTATAAAAAACAGTGATATCTGCTGTTTATATAAAAAGTCTTTCTTTTGTATATATGCTGAAAAAAATTGCTTTACGGATTTATAACGCTTGTAAAGTTTACCACACAAAAAACCATTGCAAGCAGTATGAACGATTACCACGCACGCGTATATAACGCCTGAAAATGCCAAAGTAAATACTTTTTAATGGCAGGCAAAAAAAAACGTATAAGTGTAAAACTGCATAGTTTTTTCTGCCTATATTAATCCACCATAATTTATCTTTTCTTAAAGTTTTTTTGAACTGTTTAAATAGTGCATTTTTGGTAGTATATAAAAGACAGACTTTTTTGTCTATGGTAAAGTAACTGATTTATGTCTAGATGCTGTTCTATATTTAACGTTGTTTAAACATTTTTTTTCTTGCTTTTAAAGTTTATTTCTTTATAAAAACACAAAAATCAAAAATATTTCCACGTGTAAAATTCATTTTTACACTAAAAAGCTCATTTTGCCTCGTAAAAATTATTTTCCCAACGTAAAAAATATTTTCGCGTTTTTTTGTTTCGGTTTTTGATATCCCGGGATCCCGGGATAGCAAATTTTTTCTTTTTTATGTCCAGGGATATTTTTATCCTGGGATTTAAGAGTCCCTTGGTTAATTGCATGTGTAAAACAAGAAGATCTGTTTTATACCTTGTTCTTACAATCGGGAGAATAGGTACTTATTTTAATATATATGTTTTAAAATGGTATACTGAAACGAGATTGTGCTTGAAACAAGCAGTAAAGTCTTAGGTTACTTTGTACCATTCATATGCATATTCATTTTCATTTTCCTTTTCCTTTTGCATTTTTTTTTTATTTTTCACACATCTTCTTTCATACTACTTGTATAAATCTGGGCAAAACAAATATATATAAACCGCATTTTTGGTATATAAAATATTATTAAAAAAGACACGGCGGCAACAGGATTTTAACTTTTGGCATCACAAAATATTCGAAAAACGTACTAAAAGGTTAATTGCAACAAAAAACGTCGCTAAAAATAAAATTTATATGCTTTGAGTATTAGAGTTTTTTTTTCGCAATACTTATTTGTTTGTAAAAATTTTTGACGGCCTAGTATTTGTATCATAATAGAGTTTTGTGTCATAAATCGATTCATAGTGTTATAAATAAGAACTGCCTAAACAAAAAAAAAATATAAATTTTTATTATGATGCAATATAAAAATTTGCTACCACATATTTTGCAAAACAAAGTGTTGCGTTAAGGGCCCCTAAATTCATAAATCAGTTTCTTTATACGCCATATATTTTATTTAATTTATCTTCAATTATGAGATTTTGTATCTCTCATAATGTACCGAAAGCCTGCATACAGTGCATAGAAAGTGTTCCAGTAATACTGTTAATGACTACGCAAAAACAAAATTATTAATTTTGTTTTTTTTTGTGTTATGAAGACAGTAATGAAAGAATTGCTGCCATAAAACGTTTTATTATTAGTGTAAAAGTGTCTTTACAGTTTTTGAGACATAAAAAATGTTTACTATTGTTAAAAAATATTATAATTGTATATTGCCTAATTGTTTATTACCTACAAATTTTTGAGATAAAAACCTTTTAAATAAGTCGCAAAAGAAGCATAACAAAGATTCAAATATGTTTAACTTTTTTTGTTACAAAAATGTCTCAGTGAAATTTCTAAATCTACATAAGTTTTTTTGCTTTAAAACTATAACCAAAATAAATAAATATTTTAAATGAACAAAAAATATTAAGAAAAGCAAATCCACATATGAAAACTATGTTTTCAAAGTATGCCATCAAAAAATCATAGTTTTTATTTGTTCAAAAAATAAATAGACAAATGCAAAACTAGAGAACTAAAACCCATCAATATAGTTTTTTTTTGCAATGTAAAAAAATAAAAACTTAAATATTTAAACTGTTGAAAAAAAAGACAGCCTTATCTGACTGTAAAACTTGCTAAGCAATACTGTATTTTAGGCGTTTACAGTAGTGCTTATAAGGGAATCGTTAGCCTCACCCGAGGGGGGGGGGGGGCGGGGCGGTGCGGGGCGGGGCAAGGCAGGGCTGCAGAAACGTTTTTGTTAACGTTACAATATACTATTTTTAATTTTTAGATACAAATTTAAATTAAAATTATATATTTTTTTTAAGCCTTTTCTAAAAAATAGTAAATAAGTACTACTGTATATAAAATAAAAAATAATGGGCGGTTTATTATGCTGTTGAAAACCGTTTATACCTGTTAAAAAGCTTATATTATAAGCATTTGTGTCGTTTAAAAAGGTGTTCTTGTCCGATCTGTGCGAAAAAAATTTAACGTGTCTTTTCCGAAAATATAAATTAGTTTACGAAGACATATAATTTGCGTTTCTTATACACAAAATACAATAAACGTGTGCGAAACTCAACAATTTGCGTGTCTTATTAACAAAATACAAAAATTTTTACAAACCAAAAAATTAAGGTGTCTTTTATAATAAAAGTTTTGAATACTTGTAAAAACGGGTGTTTTACACTTTTAAAAAACGTTTACACATACTAAAAAATATACGTCTAGGAATTGCTTAAAATCAATAATATGTTTTATGTAAATTTATATAAAAAAATTTATTAAATTGAAAATTTAGAATACTTCATAAATGTAATTAAGTATCTGAGAAATGATCATATAAAAATAGTTATATGGTCTCTTTTTTTTTATGTATTCACCATCGTTGGGTGTTATCTATATAACAAATACAAAGAATATGCTAATATTTATATAAAACTTTCTACTAATAGAATAAACATGTACTGAAAATAATATGCGCGTTTCATAATTGTATGTAATATGACATATCTTAGTATTGCGTTTTTTCTACTTTTTTAAGTTGATGTAATTTTCATGCCCATGTAATTTTATACGACGAAAGAAGAAGAAAAGCAAGAATAAGAAAAAAATGTTAGTTAAAATATACTTAATTTCTAAAATAACGCCAAAAAAGTAAATATGCATATCCTTCGTACATTACTCAAAGGTATTTTCAATTACCTATTGCATTTATTTGCTTTAATTTTTTTTACTCGAGAAACGGTCAAAAAAATGTAAAAAACTGTTTTTGGAAGTGCGCCCAGAATAGAGGGTCAGCTTAAAAAAAACTTTTAGATATCATATGAAAAATTTTCAAAGGTCATTTAATTTTTCGAAAAAACACAGACTTTCTTTTCAGTGTAAAAACGTTTTTGAAGCTTTTAAGAAAACTTTTTTGACTGCTGAAAAAGGTTCGATCAGCTTTTTTGTCCATTCCGCAATCAACAACGTTTTTAAAACGTTTATGATTGCTACAAAAAACGTAATCTGTCGATTCTGCCAATTCCGCGATCATAAACGTTTTCTCAAAACTTATATGATTGTTTAAAACGACACGATTTGTAATTTTGCAAATATTCTGTTCTACACGTTACAAAAAAAAAATTAAATAACTTTGTTTGGTGAATGAGACTCGCGTATATGTTTTTATGATATGGCAAAAAACAAATCTCAAAAACACGTTTAGAAGTCAAGATTGAGTATATTTTACAGTTTTGAGCATTCTGTTTTGCTTTTTATTGTTGCGTCTATGGTATTTGCGTTTACATAAATGATTCAATAAAAAGATGTTGAAACCAATTTTTACGTTAATGGTAGGGGTAAAGTCGAAAACTTTAAGAAAAAACTGTTGTTCTATACGTGCATGCAAATTTTTCTACCAGAAAAAAACTAAATAGCAAAAAAACGAACATCAAAAGCTTTTTATACTCAGTTTTTTGTAAAACTTTTTATTCGTCTTGTTGTTGTTTTCATAATAGTATAACAGCGATTCGTGGGTTTGATTCCGTAAAAGACATCCATAGATCAATTTATTGAAACTTTATTATATGAAAAAAGAACTTTACGTAAAACTCTTTTTATGGCTGATTCAGATAATAAATTTGCATTGTTTTTACTTAATCGCGAGTAGATCTAAGCAAAATTGTCTGGGTGATTTCTTAGTAAGTATGATATAAAAAACAAAACTCACAACATTATTCTAGAACGTTTTAAAATAGAAAACATATTTTTTTAGAGTTACTGTATGCAGAAAATGCCACTCTTGGCTTTTAACTCATATAATTCGTACAAAAATCCGTTGTAAATATACATTTTATGTAAAAAGTAGCAATAACCCGCAAACCATAAACCCAAAATTGCAAAAACCAAAAGAAATAAAAATAAAAAAAAAAAAATTTTTTTACAAATAACGAAAAACATGTGATAAAGAAAATTTCGTTTTATATAAAAACCTAAAATTTTCAAAAATGATTTTCGCGCGCCGTCACGGGGGTATATGCCAAGTCAGGTTCTTTATTTTGCCTTTATGCCCAACTATGGATAGTTTTTACCTTTCATAACATTATCAAGAGTCAATTCCTTTATATGGTAAGAGTATGTGCAAATAGTTATTCTTTTGGCTTAATTTACAAAGTCAAAGCTTACAACGAGCGCAAGATTGCTTAATAATGCGACTACATTCTTTTTATGTAATTACGTTATAAACGATCCTTTGAAATATGTAAAGGATACAATTTAACCGGTCAAAAGTATTTTCCAAATAAATAAAACCTACAGATTTTACCATTTTAGATATATCTAGCAAATATCGCCATAAAATAAAATCGCCAACCGAAATCGTTTTTTATACTAAATGACAAACTTACTTACTATGTGCAATATAAAAATGCAAAGAATCAATATCATTAAGTAAACAGGCACAGATAAAACAAAATACGTCTTAAAATCATGTAAGTAAAAGTGTTAAGATGAGTAAACTCCGGTATATGCTTTGTCAACTATACATTGATGAAGACAGAAGTATTGTCAAAAATGTGGTATTACTGCAAAGATTGTGCCGTAGTACTACTACTTTAACGTAAAATATAAATATTAAATATTTTAGCAAAATCTCCAAATATAAGATTTATAATGGATTGAAATGATCGTGAGCCATTTCAAAGCAAAAAGCTGGTTTTATAATTTTAACAATTAAAGACGTCTATTTCACATGTATGTTCGTGTTTCCGTGTAAAAGTAAAATGGGCAAATATGTGAAAAACAATAGAGAAAGAGTATTTCATAAATATGTACATTAAAAGATTTTGCAGGCAGACAATGTGCAAGAGTTCCACAATATTATCAGCTCGTATTTTTGCTAAAATTATAGGTAATACGTAAATTAAGTAAAGCCCGTCACCCTAAGGCTTCTGGTCACGAGACCCGTGCAAACATTACAAGCTTTAGTTTCTTTCAGAACTCAAGCGACAGTATAAATAACAAGCGATGTTTAGCATACCAGGTCATGTTTTTACACGATTTATTATATTGTTTATCAGCAACAAGAAAAACTTCCATTCGAGCTATATTTTTATAGGTAAGGCTATAGCTCTGCATTTTTTATTAATGATGTAGAACACAGTACGTAACCACTGGGGGGGGGGGGCAAAGGGAGCAAATGCCCCCGTCCCTAGAACCACATACGCCTGACTTAAGGGGGGTCTTTTTTTGGTCCGTATAAAAGAGCCGAAAATCATACTTTTGGTAAATTTGTATTTTTAAATTTTCTTGGAATTTTTTCATAAAAAAAAAAACAAAATATTTTTTTGTTGTTTTAGCTCATTTCTTTTTTTTTGTCCTATCAAAAAACAATCCTGGTTACGCCCCTGCTAAAACAACATATCCAGAGCAAGTTAATGAAGATATGGAAAATTTAGCACTATAAAGACAAATAATCGTAAAGACGATTATATAATTAAATCTGAGTTAAGCACCATATACTGAAAATCAAAATTACGCAGTTAAAAACAGTTATATTAACGACGTATGAGAATAAGTTATATTTACGACGTATGAGAAGAAATACAGGGGTACATAGTAATAAGTATATAATCAAAAGGACTATAATGTCGTGGTACAAAAGATTTAAACATAAATGTCAATGCCAAAAAGTCTAATCTACCAACATTTTATGAGAAGCCTTGGAGATATTTAAAAACTTATTCTTATTATTGATGCGCAGTATTAGTGATGTTTTGAAATCAATATGAAGCTGTGTCAAAAAAAGAGTGTTTGAGTTAGAAAAACTTTTTTCTTACAATTAGTCTATCCACAAACATCTTAAACGTTTTGCATTTTATATTTTTTTTTACTTATACAAGAAAGATATATATGACAATATATCGGCATCTTACAAGTTTTATATTTGATATGCCGTTGTTTAAAAAGAAAGCATATAAAATTAGAACTATTTTTTTTATATACCTTGATCAATTATTGTTTTGATGTCATAAGAAAAAGTGTCCAAAACTATTTAAAACTAAGATCGTGTCTATTACTGTAAAAAAAAAAAATTTTAATGTAGTTTTTTAACAAGCCTTTTGTGTCTGAAAGTAAAAAAGCACATATTCATTTTTTTTTCTATTTTTATATGAAATAGGTAAACTAAGTGCTTGCATTATCATAATCCGGACATGAACTTGTTTAAGACAGCTAAGATTCGCATCAACTGGAACTTTTTCTGTATGATTTGTAAACAGCAAAATGGACAATTACCATTTTTGCATACAATTCTTACGGATTGAACCATCCGAGTGAAAACTTTTAGAAAATATTTTAGTTGTCGAAACTACTTATAAAAATGTAAAAAGAAAAATACTTGTAGTAGAATTGCCTTTGTATGCAAAAATACTACAATAAGAGACCGGTGTGCAATTTTTAAAAAATTTAAAATTTGATGATAGTACATAGCAGACTAAAATCCGTCTGTTGCTGTAGATGCCGCGTTTATAAGTTAGTTTTTGCCACAAAAATGTTCAATAATATTGTATATGTGTAATTCCAGCATTTACATAATTTTTACGTGGCAGTCGAAGTTTTTGATGGTACGCATATAAAGAAACGTGTCCTAGAGGCCGAACAACAATTTTATGCGACAGAAAAGGCTATCTATCAAGAAATATGAGAGTATACTGTGATTTTGTATTGAAAATGCTTTTTGCACATGCAGTAGTACAGGGATCGCCGCATGACGCTTTTTTAACATATTTAGATTTATTAGAATTATGGGGGAACTTCCTCAAATAAGTATGTCCTAGCCGCGCTGGGTATGGAAAAAGCACTCGGTTTTTTGCACTGTATTTTGTGCAGTAATATAATATCTGAATAAATATATAACCTTTAGTCTCCACTTAATAAGCGAGAATTATATAATCCATGACATTCGAAAATGCGAAATGTCTGTAAAAGATGTAAAGGTCTCCTAAAAATAGATGAAGAAACCTAAGAGAAGGAAACGAAATACTTGATACGAATTTTTTTATGCATGCATCTTTTCGCGTATTTTTATGCTCAACTTTCTTCTTGTTTTGAATGATAATGAATTTTTTCAATTTAATAATATTGAAACAATTTTCGAAACAAAATAAACAGCCAAAACAGCCAAGAAAAACATACACCAAAATAAAAGGCAACAGCTTGGCGTGAAGATATAGCTGTATGGATGTGGGAAAATTATGAAAGTTAAAAAAAATAAAACAAACATTTTTTTTTGCCTTTTTTAGTTTAATTTTACAAAAAAACTGGTAAAAAATTATTTTATTATCGAACTTTACCTCTGTTCGTGAATGTTCTTTTCGAAACCTTTATTGCACAAAAGCCAGTTATGGTTCCAGATGTAAATGAACAAACAAAAAAAAATGTTGTTTTCTTGGATAAAATAGCCAGTATATTTACCCTTAAATAAAAGAAGCTAACTAAAAATAAACGGGCCAAATATAAAAGATATAAAACAAAAAAAGACCGTAAGCTAAAGATCTCATATTTTTTTGGCCAAAGTTTATCAGAACGAATATTTTTTTAGGGTTAGATCATAACTGACATATTATTTGGCTTTTATTGAAATCTAGCGGAATATTATTTATCCTTTTTTTGTAAATAAAATTGTTAAAAATATGAAAATTTATGGCATTTTTATATGTATTGTTTGTATAATTCATTGTATATTTAGCTACATTACAGGCGGCAAAAAAAGCTATTCAAATTTCTTTTTTTATTCATTGTAACTGCATAATGACAATTCCAAAAAAACAAATATATTTTTTGTATAATTTAAATACAAATAAAACATATTATCCATGGGAATACACGTGGTTGTAAAGATGCGCGTCGCCGCGGGCAGTTGTTCTACGTGGTGGAAAAGCCATTGAGAATAATACTTCTTTATTTACTTTTGTTTGTTTATAATAGTTTCTTATCAATATTTGAAACAAGTATCATATCTGTTCCAGATATGATA
>JAQFYM010007039.1:0-10893 GCA_034694785.1 Agrenia bidenticulata
AAAAAATTTCTTAAAAATTCAATGGTTACTATTATCGATCATCTTTTTTTGAGAACAACCCCCTGTCGTTTTCTTAACCTACTTTTCATCTAGTTTATTACAACGTGTCTTTGCCTTCACATTTTCTACACACAATATCTAATCTATATCCCTTGGGGTATTTTTTTATTAATCTGTTGCAGGCACGTCTCAAACGCTCAATTGTCCACGTAGACGTCAACTTTTTCGTGTTGTCTTTGCCTCTGGCTACATCTTTAGGGTGTTAATATATCGGGCATCTGCCCTATAATTTATCCCTGTTGTTTAAACTCCTGTATTTTTGTTTTTCGAATTGTAGCTTAAAAAATCTGCTAAATTTTTTATTTATTTACTTGATAACATGTGAACGATCATCTTCTCCCGTAAGTTTGCTCTTTTTTGTCATTACTCGCTTTTTGCCTATGTACTCTTTTTGTTAAAACAACCGTTGGTTGTCTTCTGTTCATAATTTTTATTATTATACTTTATCATTTTTCTCCTATTATTTAGTTTTTTTCATTACTTCCTTAAATTTTCCTAAACACTTGCAGACTGTTTTGTATTTATATCTATACGCATCTGCCTCTTTGTTGCAAAAACAAATTGCTAGTATATACAGGTTGCCCGCATCGAGCTTCTTTAAACGATTTTGTTCGATTTTAACACTGACCCAGTCACTCCTGTATCTTGCAATCTTTCTAAATATCATGACTACAGAATCATCTTCATAGGCGTACGTTTTGTACTTTTTTGTAGTTTGTTTCCAACCGTATACTATATACGTCTTTTTGTTCCTGCCTTTTCGGTCTTGCGTGGGTGTTTTTTTTCTTCATTTTTGCTTAACACTCCTTCGCCCCTCTGCGCCGTTGCTTTTTGTTTTGAAGTATCGCGTTTCATCTTTCTGTTTTATTATCTAATCTGTATGTCAAATCCTCCGTCTCCGGCTATCGTCTTAAACGCTCGACTACATCATTGTCTTTTGCTTTTGTTTAGAATGCAGGTCGCATTTTTGTAGAAGATACTGCATTGAGTAGTGTTAGTTTTCTATAACCACTTTTCTTAGTTTTATTTTTTGTGCATCACATGGGTTATAAGATAGGATAGTAATATTAGTTAAATTTTTTGTTTTTTTATCAATTTATCGTAGTCAAAACTATGCACAGAGGAATTTGCTTTATATATTTTTTTTTTTGTTAATAAACATTTTGTCCGCAATTTTAAGACGTTATTACGCTGTTTTCGTTTGTAACCTTGTCCTTTTTACACTTTATTCTTCACAGGAACAAAAATATTTGCTTATTTATAGTTTTTTTCTAAATTCTACTACCATATACAATGCAAGCCTGAACATCACACTTGATTCGTACAGAAAACTTTATTAAAAAACAAAAAAAATTACACATATTTTACTTTTTTGCACGAAAAACTTTTTTGAAAGAAAATCTCTATAAAAAAAATTTTTACCTATAAGATATACAAAAATTTAGAGGCATGCATCAAAACGATTAAAATGTCTATCAGGGCATGTCATAAATAGTAAATACATGACAAAATTTTAGGTTCAACGAATTCAAAAAGTATGCGTACAATTTATTCCAAAATCCCTATTTTTTAGGTTTCGGATCTTTTGTGGTAGCCATTTTATATTGATGAACATGTAACGTACAATTAGTACGCACGGACATCAAGTTAAACTTTATTTTTTATGTGAACGTGTTTTTATGCTAATGCTCATTATCTAGTTTTATGGCTTTTTTCTTGTGTATATAAAAAGATTAAAACTGGGTCTAAACATACTTTTGTATACAAAAACTGGCAAAACTTTAGTCTTTTTGCAGAGTTTTTGCTTTATAATTATGTCTTAGAACGTGTTGTAAATTTACGGCGAACGCTCGACTTTATCCATACATTTTTTGTAAAAAAAAAAGGAAAATTACATTATAAAGTCTGATTTTATGTGTTTGGATTAGTTTGTGTTGATTTACCATATTTGACAGTAAAAAAACTGACGGGGTAAAAATTTTACGGTAAGAAAAGTCGTTTTGTAACCGCAAATTTTATTTAAAAACGTATAAAAACTGTATACATGCTCGAATTGTGCAAGTAGTCCATAAGTGAAAAGAACTAAAATTTGCAACTTGTATTTTGGTTTATGAAGCATAAAAAAAACAAAATGAAATCCAAAATACGGAAAAGTAGGGTACATAAGTTTTGTGGTCAAAGACGCAATATTTGCCCTATTCAGTGTATGTTGCTATCGCAATATTTTGCCAAGTTTTTGTAGAAATATTTAGTAGGTGTAACATCTATTATCGAACTAATCTTTACATGTGTGGGTAAAAAAAGCGTATATTTTTGTACGTTAGTCTTTTTAAATCGAGTTATTTACTAGCCTTTGCGCAATTTTTTTTAATAAAGCCGCACAATATCCGTAACAAAATCGATTGTTTGTGTGCAATATTGCATATTTTTTATGTATTTTATTTATTTATAGCTTTTGAACGCAAATATTCGTTGTTTTTTTTGTAATAGTCAATCGATCATTTACATTTGACGCTAAGTTACCAAAGTTATTACGTTGCAAATATAACAAATTTCATTTTTGATTTAATTTAATCTGTTTAAATTTTGTGCTTTCTCAGTTTTGTAAGCGATAAAAACAATAAAATAAAATCATCCGATTTTTTATGTGCGTACAAACTTTTTTTTTCACTGCAAAAAGTGTTTAGATCGATTTGCACAAAGTCGTTACGTTGGAGGCATTACGCGTAGTACCACAATACCTTTTGTATCATATAACAAAATAGATCAAATGTTTTTTCGTCAAATGACTTGCTTTGGTTTCACTTGATTGTTTGATATTTCTGGAACGACAAAAATATTGTATATAAACTATTTAGATATAATATGCACTTTAATAATTAGATTGGCTAGTGTCTACTTAGTGATATATACAGTTAATTAATATATTGCAAGTTCGCCATTGAAAGGTTATTATAACGCGCCGACCTAACAATATTTTATGCTTTTGAACAAAATATAAAAACAAAAATATATTGTACTTTTTGTTTCTCATTTTACGGGATTTAAAAATATAACTTGTTGCTCTACAAAACATAATTTTTAATATAATTGCCTTTCTTTGCATTGCAAAACTAAACACGCTTTTATATTTGACATTTTTTATATGACCTGGTAAAGATATACATGTAGCCAGGGCCTTTTAAAGGCAGGGAAGCAGGGGGTTTTTCCGTGGGGCTCGCTTAAAAAGGGGCCCCCATTTTACAAATTTTACAAAAAATTTATAATATAAAATAATATTTTTATCTAACGCTAGAATAAATTAAGGGGTCATTTTTTCAATATTCATATTTACCGATTTCTTAACTATGTAATTGTGCAGGTAAAATGTGTGCCCCCTTCGGCAATGATCATCATTTATAAAAAAAAACTGATAAATAGCGTGCTCTTAGCACATAAAAAAGCTTAACACACCAAGTGTTATTTTGCGTAAGAATATAATTTATATTATAAAATTGTATGTTTTTTTTCAATATTAGCATTTGATAAGTCAATGATAAGTTTTTTAAATTCCGGATTACGAACATTTGAGTCAAACTGCCATACAACTGCTCTATTTGGGTAAATAAATTTTTCCGTTTATATTAAAAAGTCGACGCGGTTAATATTGACCTAGAAAAAGATATGTCTTCCTTATATAAAAAAAGCAAGAAACAACAAATAAATAAAGCACACAAGTACCGTATAAACGTTTTATAACAAAGTAAACGGTTTCTTATATACAATTGTATAAAAAAAATAGTCTATTAAAAAAACCTGTAAACGTGTACCGTCCAAGTTGCTTTTTTGCATTACGTAAGTTTTTACAAATCAAGTATTGTGGAATAGTATCCGACACTACTGTACTTATATAAAAAAATATATCGGTATATTTTTTACATATAGTTTAGATGCCACTTGTCTAATAAAAAGTCATATTAGGCAGCATAAATTATATAAAACTTCTTAAAAATAAAACAAAGCGTAAAAACACAAATAAAAAACAAGGCAAATATATTGGCGTCAGATAAAGTGCCGAAAAGTTCTATTTTATTACCCCGCCTCAATTTTTACTTTTTTGCGCCTGACTAAAGCTAGATGTATTTTGCCGCCTATAATATTTTAATAAACAACCTGTAAAAACTATTCAATAGCAGGAAAGAGTTCTTTTGTGTTGTTTTAAGGATATTTATCTTTTTTTTTTGCCTCCTCCCTGTAAAAAAATCTTCCTGACGCCCATAAACTAATGTATATGATTTTTTAAAAATTTACGCGGGTTTTTGTTTTTTGTTTATAATATTATGTCAACTTTTATTACATATAGTTATTTAGCAAGTGTACGTCTTGTTTAGATACGGATGCAAAAACCAATACATCTTTCTTACTTTTAAAAACACTTTGACTAGTTAATTGTATGTATGTAGTGTTTCGGACTAGGTATGACAGAAAAAATACGTAAAAGTAAATTTTTCTTGTAAGGTTTTACCATTCAACCACCCAAAATAGAGATAAACTGTTATTGTTTGGCTAATAAAATATAAAAGTATACAAATATTTTCGCACCTCGTATAGGTCTGCATACATAAGGTAATGACGTTTTATTGCAGTATACCCAATATGTGAAATACTTTAAAAACAATTGTGTTCATCTAAACAATTTTTGGTTCTTAATCTAAATTTGTTTTCTATAACGTTCGTATTGATAGCAGTTACATCCGCTAAGAAAGAAGCAATTTGTGTAAAACATGACGCAACAATTTAAGACGCCTACGAAGCGAAAAACAATTTGCGTTTTTATTTTTATATTATAGTATGACCTTTATCCGTTTTTTTTAACTTATGATAGCTCCTTATAATATAGCAAAAATGCTTGAACAAATCTTTTAAACAAGAAAAAAACGAATGCCACATTTATAAGGCTGAAGATTTTGCGAAGTTCTTTTGCTTTTATCCTTGTGTATTATAGATGTATTAAAATATGACTTTGGTGTATTTCTGTTTTATATAACCCCAACTGCAAATATTAACTGTAATGGAGCAAAAAACATGAAGGCCATACTTTACCTAAAGCAAAATGTATTACGTTGTTGCATACAAGAACATTTTGGATTGAGTGCAATAGATGCAAATTTTTTTAAAAAACTTAATAATGACAAAAACAATTGCAATATCTAAATTGTATTATTTTAATAAAGTACATATGTCTATGCATAATTTTTTTTTACAATAAATAAAAAATTGCTTGTATTTTATTTAAGGCAAAAATTGCATGTTAAAAAAATATTTTAACAATTACTGCATTTTTTTGCATAAAACTCCGTATAATAAATATACCTACATCAATTTATATTTATACATTTTTTTTTATTTATCCCTTTTATAAAAAGCATTTTTGTATTTTAGAAGGATTTTTTTTTAGCCCTGCTGTCTCTAATATTAATAATTGCAAAAAACGTCTTGTTGTACAATATCAAAATATTTTAGACATTTTTTGATACAAAACTATCTTCGTGTTACTTTTAAAATATAAAATTTCTCAAACAGAAAAAGTTTCGAACAAACAAAAAAAGGAATCTTCTGGTCAAACTTTTGCGCTATAAATAAATAAAAAAATGCATGTCAAATTAGATAACAAACAATGCTGTTAGTATTTTTTGCCTTGTGTTTTATTTTTCAAAAAAATTTTTCTGTACAAAAATTGTTTTCTAGTTAATTTTTGTGCCTAAAAACGATGCTTCAGATATCATCAGCGTAATACTAGATTTTATAGGCTTAATTATTGAGGTTGGATTTTAGAAGCTCACAACCAATATACAGCTCGTTTTTTTTTAGATTTTTCGCTTTTGTAACATGCAATTCTTAGTTTTTTTGTGTTTGTTTTTTAAAGAAAGCATTTGCATACTAATTATTTACAAAATGTTGTGTGAATTAATACATATAAATATATGTTTTTTAGTTTTTGCAAGACAGTCGTTTGTTTGCAAATTGCATGTTCTTTGTTTTAAAATGTATGTATATATTTTTTATAGGTTTATGTGCTACTTACAGTACAATATATGTTTTATAAGTATATTTTATGTATTATCAATACTCTTTTGCAACAAACAAAAAAAAAAACTCTTTGTTTTTAAAAAACTGTATTGAAAACTTTTTAAATCTATATTTTGCATACGAAAACATAGCAGGGATTTTCATCGATTAATTAAATAACATTTTCGCGCAAATTTTTAGCGCCAACAAACTAAGACAAATGTTTTTATACATTTCGTAAAAACATTTAGCAATTTTCAATTTCTTTTTACGAAAAAAACAAAAAATATTTTTTATACCACTTTGTTACCATGTTTTGCATGTCTTTTTTCCAAATGACGTGTTTTATGAAAACAGATCGGCCGCGTTTTTTCTGTAGCAGTTTTTACATGCCTTAAGTCTATGCTATGGGTTTTTAAGTTGTTGTTACAGTGCACGCAAGTTTTTTTTTTGTTTTTTTTGTGGAAAAAACCTATAAAATATAATATAATATTGAGGCCCGCGCAGCGCGCCGTCTATGCCCAGCCTGCTTTTTGCGGCAAAAAAAAAAACAAAACAAAAAGCTACGACAATTTTAAATGTCTAAAACATCTTTGGCTGATATTAAAAGACAAAAACCACACAAAATCAATTCTTTTGTTTGTATTTTAACATAAAATTAAAAAAAATGACAAACCAAAAAAACAACTCATTTTGAAAAATAGTAATTTTTGTACTTAAACCAAAGACCTCTGCATATTTTCGACAAATTTTCGTTTTGTGCAAATTTTCAAATACTTGTCCAAAGGGCGTGCAAATTCAAGAGGCTTGCAGTGCGCGCCGCATTTTTTGTTTTAAAAAAAGGCATTTGAACTTACAAATTATATATGTCAATACAAAAGACCACTTTTTATACTATTAACAGACAACTTTTAAAACAACATTAATTTTTTTAGTATTTGACGATTTTCGAGAAGAGGAGTAAAGCAAAATTCCTAACGCCTCCTTGTAAAAATAGAAAATAATAGAGTTTTTACTTATAATTGCGCAAAATATAACGTTATGTGTATGTTTAAAAGTTTATCAAAAAGTAGAAAGCACTTTTCACAAAGAAACTGCTAAATATACAATTAACTTTTACAGCCCAAAAAAAAATATATATGAATGTTTTTTTTTTTTTCTGTGTGTTTTTCGCAGTGTTTTAAAACTATTTGAACAAGAAAATTATATCTTAAAAAAATTAAAAGGGCCTTTTTTACTGCGAAAAAAATTTTTTTCTTGGGCCCCCTTGTATCTTACGAAGGCCCTGCATGTAGCCAATTAATTTTTTATACAATTTTATAGTATCATAGTCACGACAAAACTCATCGCACAAAAACCTCCCCAAAACGTGTAGCATACATCTTTTCTTTTAGCATGTATATCACCGCTCCAAAAAAGTCTTCCAATTTTTACTATTTTTTAGCGTTTCAAAATCTCTAATAATCATTAAAAATATACATTTGTTAAGAAAAGCACAACCAACATAAATTTTAATCTAGAACAACGTGACAAGTGCGACAAACTGGCTTTTGATAGCGCGAGCTGTGCTACATATCATTTTAAATGCCTGACCATGCATTTTTACTGTTGTGAAAAGTATTTTTCTGCAGGTCATGTTTGTATGACCATGTTTTTTTTCTAGTTCAAATTGTAAAGAAACCCATAGGTATTTTTTTATGTTTCAAAAAATGCCCCGGGTTTTAAAAAAACATATAGGTATCGGACCGTAAAGATCACGTCGAAGGCTAAACCAAAAATCGTTGTATTCTGGCGTGCCGCTCGACAAGCTTTAAACTTACGCTATAAAGGCAACTTGATTGTTGTTTCTTTGTATTACCTATATCTTATATAGTTTTTTTATATTTTTTATTTTTTTATATCGCTGACATGAACTTAAATCTGACACCTCCTTAAAAAACACCAATCGGTAGGCATTCCATTTTGGAATTTGTAATTGTGAGCTGGTCGTCACCTTTTAGCTTTTATGGTCTACTTTGGCATGGTTCCGGATATGCCGAACTTTGATTTCTAGAAAATCACATAAGTCTACGCTAAAAACACTTTATCTTTTTTTTTTCTTCCAGCGCTGCGGGTGCAACAATACCCATGGGTTTTATAAAAAAACTGTAATGAGAAAACAATCAACAACGACCAGTTAAACTTTTAACAGTTATAATAAACAAAAAGTAGAGGTCGAATATTTAAATTTATTTTTTTATAGTTATTTCGTTTATAAATTTACTACCGCCTTTAAAAAAATATTTTTTAATAGGCATAGCCTTCTCTAGTAAAATAATATTTTATTAAAGGCATGGTCATAAAATATATCATATCACGAACAATATTAAAAAAAACGTTGATTAATATGAATAAAAAAGTTTAATATATAGAAAAAGTATCGAATGAGTTTCACAGTAAATACAATACACATGGGAGGTGTCGGGTAATTACATGCATGTATACTTTGCATTTGCTGGTACAAGTCTAGTAAAATTATGCTAGCGTTCTTGTTTTGCATCGTATTTAAAGTATATTCATATAGGTTTAATGCTCTTAAACGTAATTTTGCAATATATATAAACAAAAAACGTTTTTAAAATACACATACGGCTTTTACAATTACGCAAGCAAGGTGTTTGTATACAGTATGAGACTTTTTCTTACTTTTTTTTATATTGTTTTGTATACTTTTTCACAAAAAAATACATTATAAAAAAGTAGAAAAAAAAATATTAGTGCTCGTTAATACGTCTCAATTTGCAAAAGCCGGTTCTTTAATTTTACTTTATTGTACATTTTTATAATTTTTAATCATTTTTTTTTTGTTGGTAGTACAGAATCCGAATACAAGTTAAACACAAAAAAAGACAGGCCGGTTAGAATTTTGTAAGCCTTTCGGTTATATACAAACTTTGACAATAACGTCTTTTGGTACAAAAAGCAGATAGAGGCAAAAAAGCCTGTGAAACAATAACCCCTAGACAAAAACAGAAACAGCACCAAATAATGTGCAGCTTGCTGCACAAAATTAGTTTTGTACTTTTATACATTGCAAAAATCTTGTTGCAAATTGTACAATAAATTTTGTTTATATTTGTTTTTTCTTGCTGTTTTGTTATTTTTTGGTTTTTTTCAAAAAAGAAAACGTAGATTAAATGGTATGCAGTAACTTTTTATATAAGGCATTAAAAATTCTTTTTGTTATGTATTATTCGCTAAATGTATTTTTTTGTGGTAGATAATGCCAATCCGCAGTGCCTTGGCGTTTCTATACGAACAGATTATTTGTATATTTTGTTTTATTTGTGTGGAATGGCAGATGCTGCTGCACTTTGCACTTGTTTCAAGCGATGCCCAAAATTTTTGTTTTTTTACCGAAAAAATTAACGTTGTACCATTCATGCACAGTGCAAAGTGCATATAACGACACAAATAAACCAAGACGACATTTTATAGTTGTAAAACGTATTTTTGATATTTTTATAGTAAAATTTCCAGTCAAAAAAATATTTTTTCGTCTTTCACTGTGCTAAATTTATGCCTGGTTTATCACAGTAATGGAAAGACAAAGATAAACAAATAGAACGCATACAACATAAGCAGATATACTAGTGACGTAGCCAGGGGGGAGGCACAGGGGGGTACGTGCACCCCGTCTAGAAAAAAAACGAAGCCTGAATTTAAGGGGGGGTTTTTGTTGGGGCCTCAAAATATGCGAAAAAAATATTTTCTTTAAATTTGTATTTTTCAAAAATTCCTAACATTTTTATGCTAAAATATTTTTTTTGTCGTTCTAGCGTATTTATTTTTTTGTGCCCCCTCCTAAAAAAAATCCTGGCTACGCCACTGAGATATATGTGCAATGGTACATGCGGAAATGGTAGGGTTGCTGATTATAACATACCAACAGAAATAAATTTGCAGGTGTAATAAGGTGCAAAAATTAACTTTTATCAGAACTTTTATATTTGTCTTTTATATATGTACTTATTAAAAAAAAAACAACAAAAGAAGTTATTTTTTTTTTGTTTTGGGGTTTTTAGATAGTGTATATGCTAAATCTATTATACAAATAGTTATAAGATAAAATGCAAATTTAACTGATGAGACAAGCTATTTAAAATTCATATAAAAATGCCAACTAAATGCAACCGAGCGTATATTACATGCAATAAATATATTATCATGTAGACAAAAATGTATTTTTTTAGAGATACTACTGTTAATATCCGACTTTTATTGCATAAAACACTTTTTGTGAGCAAATACACAAACTGCTTCTGTTAATTATGTAAGAATCAACTAGATTACGATGCATACTAAAATTGCATTATCCTAATGTAAAAATCGTTGTAAAAAGCGCTGGCATAACATTTTAAATGCATGAGTCTGCGCTAACAAGGCACTACTTAATTATACGACGACATACACAGAATATTAATACTGTATGTTTTGTCACATAAACGATGTTTTTGGTTTCTTTCTTTACAAAGGGCATATATTATATGTCGCGCGCCATTTCCGATACCCGTGCCATTACTTATCCTAACTATATAAAACTTAGCAACGGTTACATTATAAAAATATATATTATATGTTTAAAATATGTATCATATGTATGATACATGTGTTATTTTGATATGACAAAAAACTCCGACGTTTTTTTGATTTTTAATTTTAACAAATATTTTTTCTAAAAAAAATCTGCTTTTATGTTTTTTGTTGTTTATGCATAAAAATTTGTGTTTTCTGTAGCAATCGGGG
>JAQFYM010007040.1:0-10891 GCA_034694785.1 Agrenia bidenticulata
GGCACAAGTAATAAGGGTATGTTTTTTGTATTTATACACAAAAACATAATGTAAATTCTTCGTAAATATTCCTAATTATGAAAAAATATAAAATTAGAAAAATTGGGAAAAAATGTGGTAAATTCCCAATTTTAAGAGGCCTGTGTAATACCCATTGGTAGCTTTTGGTTTAGTTATATACAGCGCTTTCTACACGTTTTTTCAGTGTACCTGGACACTTTTTTGCCCTATCCATTTAAGTTCTGTTTAATTTATCGACACAGCCGTTAGACTAATGTTTGTATGGAGCAATTGTCATGATGAGTGTTATATTTTTTGTGCATATGTTTGTTATTTCTGTCTCTATAAGTTCTCTTGCTATTTTTTGTTAAATTTAATGTTCTAAGCATCACAAAATGCACTTCATTTGGCACTTAATAAATCATTCTCTAGTACAAAGCTTAAGACATATTACTTTAACAATCTACCGACGTAAATACCTATAAATCCCGGCGCAATATACTTTGCACACACTATCTCTTCATTCGAAAAAGCCCAGTGCAAATTTTGTATTAACCAATTGTGTTTTTAACTGGTTTACGGGGAATATATGAACTCTTGTTTGTGCTTAATATCTCAATATTGGGTTTTATTCTTTTACGTAAATTTAAATAAGGGATTAATTTATTAATGCGTCTTTTTTGTATAAAAATTCAATTTAGTGCCCCACTTTTCCTTCATATATAATTGCTACCATAAAAAACACAAAATAACAGAATGAACGAGCAAACCCGCGAGCAAATAGTGCAAGATAACACTAGTAATACATTATATGAATTTAAAGGAAGAATAAAAAAATATAACTATATAATTAGAAAATTGTGCAAGAAAAAAAGAGAGACCCACAAAGATTGTGGTTTAAGTGCTCTGAAAAAAATTTTAGCTGTATATCTAGATGCAGTTACGCAAAGAAACAGTAATTGTTTGTTGTAGGAAAGCATGTAGCTGAACACACATGCACAAGTCAAAGAAACATCCACCCCAAGAAAAATCACTAACTTTTTCTATGATAATAATATAGCAGACCAAAAAATGTGGCCAAAAGAAATTGTGATACTGTGCAAATATTATTGCAGCTCCACAATTTTGATTGTTGCTGCCTCGATAGCGCTTACTAAAGCGCATGGCAAGATAGCAGTAACATAAAATGCATATTCGTTAACCGAGTCACTCTCACATAGAATAAACGAAAATGGCGATTGGGCAAATTTAGAAGAAGATGGCAAATGTATATGTCATTTACAGTTTTTTTTTTCTGCGTCTCTCAATGCAATAAAGCTAAACAGAAATTTGATTTATTTAGACGAAACCTATATCAAAAACATGTGTAATCTGACCGTTATTGACAGCCGTAAGCCAATTTGCAGATGCGTCAATATTTTGCCTGGTTACTTGATTTGCCTAGGGGAGAATTTTGATTCATGGGCCCCATTCAAAAGTATAAAAATGAAAAAGCAACGTATAATTCAGTTGAAATTGTTTTAATAAGTGCTCGCGATATAGAATTGTACAAAGCAATTCAAAAACATTTACAACTTGCCACCCCTAATATGTACCCGACATATGTCTGAAAACATAAAGAAACGCTTTAAAAACGATGAAAGCACAAGATTGTATTGGGAAGCTGTGAGGGCGTACGATTTAAAAACATGTAAAAGATTGATGAAAGATTAATAAGATTTTTTTAACGATCCTTATGATTATTTAGTTCGCACCAATCCTAAATCGTGGAGCAATGTATGTTTTCCCGCTCCACGATACAATAAGAAAACGACTACCCCAGTGTAAAGCATGAACTCGACTCTGTTAGTAGCGCGCAAAATGCCAATAGTTAAAATGATACAGGAAATTTATACAGCTTTAATGGAATGTATCTATAGAAGAAGCTTGGATGCACAAAAATACATAAGAAAATTTGTTCCGTCCATCAAAAATATATTAAAAACCAATATCACAAAAGGCATGTTCGTGCCTCATTTATACATCTTCAGATTTAATTTTAGGTTAACAAAGCTTAAATTGTTAACTTAGAGATAATATCGTGCACCCGCAATTTTTACTTTCAGCGTAAATTACCATGTAAACATTTGTGTGCTAAATTCTGAACACAACCCTACTTTTTGATGATTTTATATCGCCACTATATACTGTAAGTAACATGAAAAATTCAATAGATATGTATATTAACCGATCATTGATAGGAAACTAGAAGAGAATGATTTATAAGCGCCTACTAGTGTCAAAAAGAAAGGAAGACCATAAACCCAAAGAGTTAGAGTTTAACATGACATCAAAGTTTTAAAATAGATATGGTAATATTATTTTATTTTCTGTTCCTCACATCGTTTAAAATATCTAATGTATATTTTTTATGTTAAAAGTTCATTCAATAAAAATCCTTTTTTAATCGTTCTTTTATAACTATTGCTATTTTAAAAAATCTTTCAGTTTTGTTAAATGCGAATCCTTCAGTTTTGTGTTCTTATTTGTAAACTTAAGGCTGCGTTTCTAAATGGTGTTCTCTAGTTCCAATCTCTCATTGTATCTTTATGCTATTAAATCATTTCTGTTTTAGTCATCCCCAATATATTTATCTCTTATTGTCTATTTGTATTTTCTTTACTGCCAAATCGCCGCACCTGCATGCTTACACATAACCATCTTTTTTGATCAATTCTTTTTTCTTTAAGTTTCTATTCCATATGTAGCTATTAACAATATTAATGCGTTGTTTTTAGTTTATAATATCCATAATTATTTGCAGCATCTAACGTTTATTTTTTCCTTCTTTGTTTATATTGCTGCTGTATTTTCTTTGATAAATTTTAGTTCAAGACGGTTATAGTTGCTGTTCATTAATGCCTTCGTATATCTATCCTGCTTTTATGTAATTGTATTAAAATTATCATCTTGCACTATTTGCTTGCGGGTATGCTTGTTCTTTCTGGTTTTTTTTTTTTTTGTTTTATAGGGTAGCAATTGAATAAGAGGAAAAAAGTGGCGATTAAATTACATTTGCATGAAAAAAGGGAATTAATGGATTATACCCTTTTTTTAAACTACACTTTTTCCCTGACTAGACATTAAATATTATCTCGCTAGTAGATGTACCATCGTTGGTGGGTGTTTTTGCTTATGCTGTTTGGTGTTACCATATTGATAATATTGTAATGGTATGCATCAAAATGGTATTTTTTTATACGCTGCCTTTTGTTTAATATACTTGTCAAGATCAATTATAATAATTTTTTATTCAATTGATCAATATTTAAGATCATTTATGACAACGTAATAATTGTGAACCATTATCTGTCACATTATAATTGCGATTTACTGTTATCGGCAAAGCCTTGCAGTGAGCATTTTTTGCAGTTGTAGACAAAATTTTGTAAAGAAAATATACTTTTTAAAGTTTTAAGCCTCTTTTTAAGATGGCAAATGCAAAAAGGCATCAAGGAAAAAAGGCATCAAGGCATCAAGGCAAAAAGGAAAAAAGGCAAAAAGGCAAAAAGGCAAAAAGGCAAAAAGGCAAAAGGCAAAAAGGCAAAAAGGCAAAAAGTTTCTTAAAAAAACGTATTCTAATAATGATAATAAGCGGTTATATCCGACAAGCAGTAAAAGTACAATTTGACTCAAAACAATAATATATTGTAAATATTATTAAGTTAATATATTGTTACAAAAAAAAAAGCAAAATAAAATACAATATATATTACCAGGTCTCTTAACAAAAGCATAAAAAAATTATGCCAAGAAAACTATAAATTTTTTTTGTACCGTATTTTTATAGATATCTTGTAAAATATATAGTTTTTTAGGGTTTTTTTTGGTTTATGTAACATAATACTAATATTTTGTATTTTTTAAACCTGATACCCATAGTAATATATGCAGGGTAAGGGGTAAAGTAAAGAGCATCTTTACAGCAGAAAAAGCTTTTACATAAAATATCGGTTTTTGTTTTGTGCCTTTTTAATTATGAGTAAAAAGTTTTTTAACTCTTCTATTAATTGTATACCTTTTTTAGCAATATACTTTATTTTTTCTATATGAATATAAATTTGTTATAAACGGTAAGAATTATGTTTTATAGTTTATTCAACGCTTTTTTGTATGCATTAATTTTTTTTGTGGTAGTATGTCTTAGTTTTTATTCATCACACATATAACAGCTCTTACCTTATGAAACAATTGTATTGTTGCATTCCTGCCTATCACTTGCTTATGCGTTTCTTTAAATTAAAAATGCTATATATTGTCTAGAACAGAAGTTGATAAGATTACAATTAAATTGTCAAACGTTTATACAATTTTTTTAAGATGACTAAAGGCTGCTACTGTGAGCAAAAGTGGTCTATTTGTGCATCAATCATTTAATTTCGTTGTTACATTTTTGTAGGATAACTAGTTTTTATAATTTTTTTATCAAGATATTTTAAGTAGTAATATAATTCCAAAGAACAATTAACAGCAATTTGCATATTTTTTAAATAAAAGAACAAGCTAAGTTGTATTTTTTTGTTTTTTTTATAATCTGCGAAAAATTTGCTTTTTGGGTACAAAATTTGCATTTTAAAATATATTTTTAAAATACAAGCTTTTCTAGACGGTTCGTATAGGTTTTTTTGTGTGTTTAACAATCGAACATTAAAAGTAGCGTAATCGATATTGAATGATATGCTTTGTATATTTTAGTCGAAAATTAACCAGTCTTTCGGTTTTTTAAAAAATTATTTACACAAGTTGCCTCTTGGCGGTTTTTTTAAATTGTTGTAATACAAAAAATTGCATCGCAACAGATTTTTTTGTTAATTTTAGTTTTTAAATACGTAGGGACTATTACGGGCATTAAATCGCTAATAATACCCGAGAACTTGCATTATTTTCTTATATTAACTTTTTTTGTTGACATATCTGTGCTTTAGATTATTGCTGTGATAAAAACTTTAGCAAAAAGACGTTTTTTACAAGACATATGTGTATAGAAGAAGGGAAATTTTAGTATATTTTTGTAGTAATTACGCGGCAAAAAGGGTATTATGTGTTCTACTTTGCATTTTTTTTTCCTTTTAAAACGCAAGTGGATTGTGGGGTTTCAGTTCCCGAGTTTCACGTTTCCGAGTTCGAGCCGAGCTGAGCTTTTTGTATCAAAAACAAGCGGTATAAAGTCGAGTTCAAGCCTAATTCGAACAGAGTCGATCCTGTGTCAAGTTCGACCAAAATACACGGTATATTGATACAAATCAATAGACAAATCAAAACGCTGAGTTTTATGACCGTAATATTGTTAATTTGGTTCTTCCAAAATCCATTATAAGCAGCCTAAGTTTTTTCAAAAACCGACCGAAAAATACCAAAAATAAAAATTTTATAACTTCGGGGACATTACACCGATGGTAAGGATAAATAGTGTTTTAAAGTTTTTTCAATCATAATATCCTTAACATCTCCGAGTTACACAAGATGATGCAGCCGCAGCCGCATGCAATTAATTGCAATGCTTTATATATACATTGCTTTGATTTGGTCAAAATATATGCCAGTAACATATTAAAAAAGAATTAGCAATTTACATACCTATGAATACAAACAAAAGGTGTGCATAAAATAAAAAAATCTAAGATCTCATCATATTTTATACATTAATAAAACGCTTTGCCCAGAAACATAACGAAATAAGTTAGAATGTTTTTTTTTTTTTTGTGTTATATTTGTTAAGAATTTTTGGTCCTCATAACATGTAATCTAGAATTTCTGCAACGTTAAACTTGTATAGCGGCATAAGCGTGTACATAGAATTTTTATGGAGTTATAGACTCTTTTTACACTTATAATTATTTTATTTGCATACTTTAAAATGCTTTAATCGACAAAAAGGCAGACCGTTCACACGTAAAAACAGATATGGTAACAAATATAATGCGTACTCTATTTCGCAAAAATTTTGTAAAATTGTTTTGTAATAAAGGCCATAAAAACTTTCGACATAACCAAGTTAGCTTTGACAGGTCAAGATGTATAAAAACAAGCTTCGGCGATAGAAATTACTACTACATTCACTTACAATAAGCACCAAAACTTTTTTTAAAATATATTTGTGATAATAAGTATGTAGCTTATAAACTTTTTGTTTTACTAGTTTAAAGCCGTTTATATGTTCATTTTATCTACGGTAAAAATCACAAGAGCTTTAGACCATTACAAAAAATGTTTGATTACTGTCGATATATACAAAAAAATTATGCTTATATATATATATTTTAGTTGTTGCCAAGATCCCAAAACAAAGTCCTAAAAATCCATTTTTTACAAAAATAGGGATGGTTGGGTTGTACCAGATTTTTCTCAAAATTTTTTAGAACTGATTGTAAGCCTTAAAATATGAATACTGGCAGATTATTTATATTGTGTCCACTGGGATTTTTTTTATAAAAAGGCATGCAAAACTGGCATATATATAGGTTGCCTATTAAAAAAAATTGTTGCGTGTTGTTTTAATTTAGACCTTAGAGCGCGATTATTTTATCATATTTGACATTTATAAACGATCTTACAAAAGAAAACCAAAGAAACCAAGAAAAAGATCGAAAACAATATGTATAATTATGTAAAAAAACTTTTTCTACAATAAATATGTGATATCGTTTGTTTACGTAAGCTAACGGGTTGGTCTTGTAAAAAAGTATTTTAATGCCTTTTATGTCAAAAATAAGCAAAAAAAAATTTACAACTTGTAAAAGACACGGCTGCCAATATATAGAAATGAAAGCCCATTTGGGAAAAAAATATTTAATGACATAAAAAGCGCCAAATGGGATATATATAAAAAATATCACATTTACAAAAAAAAATAACTTAAATTCTGTTTATACCGTTTGATAAGTTTTCCTTAAAAAATCACATATATCTATACAGAAATTGTTTGAACCTCGTAAGTGAAATTAACATCTTAGAAACTTAATTTTTGTAATTGCAATCAAGTTCTTACATTGCGCTTTTTATAAATAAACTGTATCTTATTTTTTCTATTGCTAAAAATACACCACTTAATGCATTCAATTTAATTTTTGTTATTTGACTCCCTACATTGGTATAGTAAAGGTTATAATGTTAATTAATTTTTATTGAACAGCGTGTCATATATAAATCTTTAGCTTTTAAAAATTTGATAGAGTTTTGCCTAAAATATTTACATTAAAAATTCTTTGAATTTCATTGCATATAAACTTAAAGTTATACATTAGATTGTATGCACTTTTATATATAATTTTTGCCCACAAATAAACAAAAACTTATAGATAAAGAGTTTAATTTTGCATACTTATTTTTTTTGTATTGCTTCATACATATCTTTGCTTCTAACAAAAAAAATACTTGTTTCGGTTTTTTTATTGTATATATTATAGAACTTTGGAGTTTTAGATCTTATCTTAGTAACAACAAAATTTAATGATTGAAAAAACCGAAATTAAAACAATATTAGGCATTTGTTTTAAATCATAACCAGTATTTATAAAAAATGTTATGTCACAAAAGCAATACACACGAAAGTCAATAAAATGTGTGCTGTAATTGTTTTCTCATTTTTTGTCAAAAAATAAGAGGGGTATGAAAAATTAAAGTTGTTATAATCTAGCCCTCTTGTTTCGGGCAAAAACTTAAAAAGGAATAAACGAGAAATTTAGTTTTCAAAAGACTTTTAAATGCTGTATAAGAAACAAAAAACATTGTACGCATTGTGTACACTGTTTTCATTTTTTTTTCATATAAAAAGACCCCAAAAAAATGTAATATTTTTATATAACTGCAATTTTATAGTAATATGAATTTATAGGGAAGTTTGTATTGCAACTATTGTATATAAAATATAAAATATAACAACACACATATTTTTTAACATCCTTTTTTTTTGTATTTTTGCATTTAGTATAATAAAATAAAATGGTTTGAAACTCGGACACTCAAAATACGTCGCGTTCGAGTTTTTGAGTTTCAAACTAGTTCGAGCGAGCAAAACTTGTAAAAACATAAGCGAGCCTGCTTTATTAAGACCCCGCAGTGGATAACAAAAAAGATTTTTTTTTTATTTTTTATATGTTAAATATTAGTAAATATTAGTAGTACTTTATTACATGTTACTTTTTTTAAACCCCTTTTTTCCTACAGCATTCGCAATACACGAAGATCAGTAAACTTAATACTAAACATTTTGACATAATTACTATTTTCATATACAGGATGAGTATAGAAAAAAAAAGTTGAATATAGCAATTATATTAAATTTTTACAAAACAACTTAGATACAAAAAAAGAAAAAAATAATTTTGCATGAGCTAAAAGAATTATTTTTTTTATTTTAGATTTACTAAAAAAACATAAGAGTACAGTAACACAATTTAATTTAATTATATTTATATTTAGTTATAAAAACTTTTAATAATGAAAAGATGCTAGATAAAAAAAAACCCAAATAAACATTAACAGTCAAACTAGACTAAAATATCAGTTAATTACAGTTTTGATTTTTTAGAAGTAAACTTATAATTGTAAAAAAAAATCGTAAAAAGTCAATTGCATGACTACAAAAAATTAACAGGTAGTATGCAAAAAGCATGACATACTTGTGATCAAACGCGCATTCAGCAATTTTTTCCACTTCATATAAACAACCATAACTTTTTTATCTATTTTTATTTAAGCTTTACGTCAAAATACAATATATGTATGTTTATATGTTCTAAAGAAGCTGTAAGACGACTAAGCTTGTAATCTATGTATAAAAAAACACATGATTGCCAATACGGTGCATTTTTGGACATTTAAAACTTTCTGTTATCTTTTGGTGTGAGTTAAAAAACAGAAAAATCCTTTGTGGTTATTTTTTGAAAACTAATAGTCATAAGTTGTTTTTTTGCCCTCTTAAGGGTTTTTACGTAGCATAATGCGAAAAAATCGATTTTTAGGTTGTATATTTAATTTAATGCGCTTTGTCACATTTTTTATTATATAACATGTTTTATTTATACAAAGTACAATTTTTCCATAAATTAATTTATTACTACATGTTAATTATATCATAATATATATTTTGCAAATACAAATTATTTAATAGACACGAGCAAACTCAATAGAAATGAGTAACTAGATCTCGCTACGTTATTTATATTTAGATGGATACATTTATTTATTTACGTCATGAACACGTCAATTTTCCTAAAGCGTTTTTAAAAGTATGATGCAGCTAGTTTCTTTTAAGGTTTAAACAAAACAGTATAAAGGTGCACCTTACATCCTGCAATATGTTAATATGGAAAATTTGAAAACAGAAAAAAATAAAAACCCTTTCATTATAAAAAATGTTGTGTTAGCGTACTTACTTATACTGGACTATTATGCTTGTCAACTGACTTTTTTTTGCATATGATATTTTTTTTTTTTATTGTGAGTTTTTTTTTTCGATGTTTTTGGATAATTCACAATTGAAATTTCACAAAAATTATATAGCAAAACAAATAGATACGTATTGAAATTCAAAAAACATTTTTCATGCGCTTGAATAATGCGCTTATTATTATAAAAAGTAATTCCCCGACATTTGTATTACTTGCGAATATCAGTGGTGTAGCCAGGAATTATTTTAGGATATGGCACAAAAAAATACGCAAGCTAAAATGAGTAAAAAATATTTTTTCCATTTTTGTCAATAGATTTTAAAAAATACAAATTTCTTAAAAATATATTTTTCGTCTATTTTTGCGCCTCAAAAAAAGGCCCCCCCTTAAATTCAGGCAACATTTTTTATCTAGAGGGTACGCTCCCCCCTCAATACTATGCCTCTGGCGAATATGACAAAACCGCTCATGTAATTTACACATCTCTTACAAAATGATCTTGTAGAAAAATATTTTTAAGCGGCAAAAATTACAAAACTTGCAATTTATATATTTAAAGAGGGTGTAATAAAAAATCTGTCATATTACATACAAAACAAAAATATGTACTAGTACGGAGTTAATCTATTTTAATAGTATTTTTTTTTGACCCACCCCTCAAAAAAAAAAAAAAAAATATAAATTTATAGCAAGATTTATTTTATTCCAAATCTGTGCGTATCAGGAAAAGGGGTCTGTTAGACGGGGAGCGTTTAGATACCCCTTCCCTGCCTCTGTAAAAACTTATTGCGCCGAATTTTAGGAGGGGGGTCTGAAATTTGGGGATAAACATTTTTTAAAAACATTTTTTTTTAAATGGGTATTTTAAAGACATAATTATTGATTTTTAAAACAATAGTATTTGACATATTACTTTTTTTCATTTAATGCGCTGAACCCATTTAAAATAAATCCTGGATACGCCACTTTTCTAGATACGTCAAGGATAAAAAATTGAATGGTTACGTATAATAAATCGAAAAAATAAAAATAGTTTACATGCCGTGATCTTTTGCACTAATCTACTTGATATATCAACTGGTTGAATTTCATGCCAACATACAAAAAAGTGTAATTTAGTTTTTCCTTTTTTATTTGAAGCTTAGAAGAAAGAATGCAAATTAAAACAAATATATTTGAAATTTGCATTGCTTAATTTATGTTTTATTCGCGTTGATATATTGTTTTTGCAATATCAATACTTGAACTGAACATTAAGATAAAGATTAAAATTCGCTACATATTAGTGGAGCATTTAGAAGATAAGATTAAAAAATTACATCAACAAAACAAAGGGCTTATTTAAAAGGTCGGTCTTTTATAAAAGTACATTTTGCCGTTTTCTTTGGGATGCTGGACAACTCGCCCTGGGGCGAGTTGTCCAAAACTCGCCCGTGGGGCATAAAAGACAACTCGCCCCG
>JAQFYM010007041.1:0-10890 GCA_034694785.1 Agrenia bidenticulata
TAATGTTAAACTTATATATTTATATGTTTATATATGCAAAATATAGAGAAAAAACTTTATATGGTTCACAAAAAAAAAATAATATGCAGAAAGTAAATCTAAAGAATTTGTAAAAAGAAAACCAAATAAACAGATTACTTCGCACGTAATTTTAAGCAAACTTTTTATCATACGCCCGTCACGTCAAATAATGTCGTGCATCAAAAAGTGTCCACACGGAAAGAATCAGATATTCAAAAAGTATCCGACCGGTTACTTTTCACAGTTAAACAGTTTTCGTTTTGCCGAAGGCGGTCCCTCTTTAAATATGGGGGGGTTGACAGCTCTTTCGTTCTTTTTGTTTTACATTGATATATAATTTAATCATTTGACTTATTTTAAGTAAAAAAGGGTAGCAGTTTGTGTAATTTGAACAAGAAACAACTAAATTTGCTGTTGGAAAAACGACATTTCAAAAAAATAAGAGTAATTTAGAAACACAAAATAATAAAAAAATAAATAGTTTTGTAGAGTATTAATACAACATTAGTCATATTTTTAACTTGATTTTTGTTGTACTTTATATGCAAGTAAATTAATTTTTTTTGAAATTGTAGAAAACAATAAGAAAAACTATAAGAAAAAAATACCCTTTTATACAGACGAATATATAAAAAAGTTTTACATTAAAATATATTCCACCGTATTTTACTTTTGTTGCACATTATTTATATGTTTGATTAACAAGACAGATTTCGATTATTAAACAATTTTTTTGTACGTTTATCTGTATTTTAAGTTTTTCTTTTCTTCCTAAATACCTTTTTATATACCAAAATACATAGAAACGGTAGCAAAAAAACTAAAGGTGTAGTTTTTTGTGCCAAAACGCACATTTTTCTTTAAGTTTTACACGTATATTTGGTGTTTGTAACAAAATAAACCAAGTTTATGCATCTAGTAAATTTTTAAAAGCGACTTGACTTGTGTAGTTTAAGTGCAATTGAACGTAAAGTGTTGCAAAAAGCGTTTTTAACGTGTTTAAATATAACTTACGGTTATTTTTCTACTAATTTTGTTTTGATTTTTACATAAAATAATAACTATTTAGTAATATAAAAAATACTGTCATAGGAGTGAAATCGTAACTTCATAATATTACCTGATAAGTCAATGTTTTTTTTGGCCTGTTACGTGTGTATTGTAGATTTATGAGAAAAATTAATAAAACTGTTTTTCTATTTAGACAAAACTTTTTTACTTTCTATTATTAAAAAAAAATCCGTTTATAATCTTTTTTTGTCGTTTACAATTTAGAGAAAAATTTGCTTGCACACAAATTCTATATAAACAAGTTATAGAAATGCGTATATTGTAACCATATGGTAACACTCCATTTATTATTATTATAATTTTTTCATTTTCTTATTAATGGTATTTCATAAAATGTAAATTTATTTGTTTTTTTAATAAATTTATGGTAGTGGCGTACCCAGGTTTTATATAGACAGGGGCTAGTCACTTTTTTTTTGAGTAATTAGGAGTTAAAACACAATTTATGAAGTGCAAAATCTTATTTATATTTTTTTGAAATTTTCTATCTTAGTTTTTTTTTTTTTTACTTTATAATTTTTTTCAAAAAAGGCTCTGCACAAAAAACGACACCCCTCTTAAATTCAGGCGCAGCTTATATTTCTAAGAATGGGGGCTCGTGCCCCCCTCTGCCCCTCTGGGTATGCCGCTGATTTATGGGCCCCAAAAGACGGTTTATTTTTGTATTTAAACAATCAAATTAATTGTTATTTGTTTTAAAATACAAAAAACAGACTGACAAAAGTATGAAACGCTCATATTTAGAAAGACACATTTCGACTGTATAAAAGTGTCTAGCCCCACAACTTTTTGATAACTATTCTTTTTTTTTGGCTGACACTACATGAATTGACACGCCCTCCTTACTTTTTTTAAATTTTTAAAACTTACATAATTGCATAATCGACTTACCTGCAACTAAATTCGATAAGTACAACGGTTGCACAAATTACCATTCATCCAGTTACTAGATACTGGGGTTAACAATTTTCTAACGTAAACAGTTTTGCTGTATGTAAAAACGTCAAGGTCTATTTATCAAATTACTGGATACACAGATCCATTTTAAAACTCATTATGCCTAGTATGATTTTTTAAAAATAGGTAATGTAAGCAAAAAAACAAAGTATTACTATTTAAAATATACTTGTGTTCTAAATACAGCGTTTTAATTTTTTTTTTTACTGTATCAACTTACACAATTGTTTGTATGCAATTTTTTTAACGTTTTTTTGATGAATACTGCAACACATTTATTTCTTAGTTTTTAGGTTTTTTTTTTGTGTACAATAAATTATTTTATAAAAAATTATAAGAATTTATCAAGTTTTTTGGCGTAATGTTCGATGGCGTAGCCAGGATTTACATTAGGGTGAAGAATAAAAAAATAAGTGCGCAGAAACAAAAAACAAATACATAGTTTTTTCTTTAGTAGAAATTCAACTAAAATACAAAAAAAAACGCTTTATAAAATATTTTTGTTTTAGTTTTTTATCAGAGGTGCTACTACTAATTTTTACAGAGAGATCATAACAAAAAAAATAGCTTTTACGAAATATTTACGCTTAAAAGCGCAAAAACTTAAGTTAAAAAATCTTTTGCGGGGGTTATGACTTTTTTCCATCTTGAGTGACCCCTCTGAGAAAAATAAATCGACAATAATTTATCATAAAATAGGCGCAGTTGCCTTTTAAGTGGGCTCCGACCGTTGTTTCCACTCCCTTGAATTTTTTAATTATTTTTTGCAATTTTTAAAAAATATAAGTCTGACAGTACCGTATACATAAAAGACTGATAATTCAAAAATTAAACTAATTATTCAAAATTTTTTAGACGCAAGTTAATATGCTTTTTTTATTTTTTTGTAAATTTGATCAAGATTTTTTTTTTAAATTTTATATTACATTTTTTTAAATGCATAAATTCTTTAAAAAACAAAATAAAGGAGATTTTAATCCTTTTTTGTTTTATTTTTAGTTAAGGTTGCAAAAAACTGATCACTTTAATATGAAAAATAGTCTATAGATATTTGATAAAAATTAGTAATAGGCAATAACGGTGAAAAGATAAAATATATATTATATAGGTTGTCAGTTTGCACACATAAAAACCTGGTATGGCTATTAAAAGGCATATTGTGTTCATACAATCAGGTTGTAGCTGACATATTTAAGTAAACTATGATTTTTTAACGATGTTTTAAAAATTAATATGAGACGCAGTAGTATTTCTATTAAATTTCTTAGATATTATGTTTGTTAAAGTTTACTCATAAGATTTAACTAAGAGGAAAAAGCATAAACTGGGTAGGGAGAGAGTCTGTATGTGCAAAAGCCTGTTATTTAGGCAAAATGTTGTTATTCGTTCTTAGGCCGAATATACCACGTTTTTAAAAAGGTTTTACCACAGACTTAAAGATATTAAATGGATTTTTTTTTTGTTATATAGATCTCCCTGGCTACTTTAAAGCGAAAAAACCCATTTTGTTTTTTTTTTTGTTATGGATTTTTTATACCGTTAATTTTTATTTTCAATACAAAAATTAGTATGGTTTTGTAATTAACAATCGCGTATATTTTTAAAAACATTTTTGATTTTATGTACTGTTATTTTTTTAAAACTTGCATGTATTGTATCCATACTAATCAATAGGGAAAACTTTAAACGCAGTAAAAAACTGCCTTTTACTCTCACTTAAAACCAAAAAATAGCATATGTAAGTAGAACAGCTTTTGAAAATCTCGTAGCTATGAAAAAAATATATGCGAATACAACCTGGAATTTTTTTGGGTATAAGCTACTAAGGCCAAATTTAAAATGTGTTTAAACTGTATGTCATATGATAAACTGCTTTTCTGTACCTTTAAGTATTGCTATAGCTATAAAATCATTATAAAACATGCATAATTTTTTTCTGAATACAAAAATTGTATTTAAATGACTTTTTAGAAGTAATTGTAATTATTAATTGTCAATAAAAAATTCGTATTTTGACTAGACATCTTTATATTTATCCGCAGTAGAATCTGCCTTTAATTATAACAATCTGCGTTTCTGAGCACTTTTACTGCTTTTACATGCAAAAACTACGCCCAAGCCGCCTTTTTCATCCGAAAAACTTGGGTAAACATAAAAACATCTTATTGTTTGCTAAAATATTTAAGAGTCAATTTGATTCTGTGTTTTACTCATCGTAGTTTTTTTTAAAAAAATGCACTTAAAAACTTTCAAAAATGGAGGTCAGACTGTACGTGTTTACTAAAAAGCAAATAATGCAGAACTATGCAAATTTTAAACAGTAGTTGTTTATATTTGTTTAAATATATGTAAAACACTGCATAATAAAAATTTAAAAGAAGAAAAACCAAATTCACCGTTTTATATATAAAAAAAACACTACAATTCACTATTTATCTCTAATTTTCAATTTCAATTTCTTATACTTTACTTTTTATTTCATATACATTTACAATAAGTAAAACTAGCACATAAAAGGCAAGATGCGACTTTTTTTACTTAAAAAACGTATTAAAATTTACATACAAGGCAACATGAGTTTAATAAATTTTTTTATAAACAGGAAATGTTTTTTAAGTTTTTTTTGTTTAAATTTAGTATAAAAATAATGGTAATTAAACTGTGTTAAGTAGAAATTGCTTTTATCTTTATAAGTTTATACAGCTTCTACGTCGTTTTTATCTTGTTAATATTTTATGTAGACAAAAATTTTTAAATATAAACTTTATTCAAAATTAAAGATCAAAAATAAAAATAAAAACCAGGTGCCTTTTTCATATTATAGACATTGTATGGATTTTATTTAAATATTTTTTTAGACTTGAATGATTTTGCTAGTATACCATAAGTAATTGCATTATTTTGTTAGATATAAGAATACAATACCAATATGAATAAAATAAATGGCAGATTAGTTTTTATTTTACTATATTTTAAAAATTTAGATATTTGAATATCAAAGACATACATAATAAAAGTCACCAAAAAAATTGATAACTTTTTTGGCACTATTTACTGCATATTCCTATACATCTAAATGATAAAGCTTTAATGTTATTAATGTAAAAAATGTTAGAAATTCAATGAAAATCTACCAGAACTTCTCTGTAAATAGCATCAGTAAAAAATTTAATTCATTGCGTATCATATTTCTAAAATATAGCCTGATCTGCCTGTAAAGGCCCAGTATTGCCTTTCCACTCGTTTTTGCAGAAAAGACCTGCAAAGATCTGATTACAGGTGAATCACGGGGTATTTGCTTTTATTTTTATTCAATGGTGAGGATAATTTTTATGTTCAGAAAAATAACTTCGTTGTTAAACTATAAATTCATGCACTTCTTTTTTAATAGATGCCTATGTTTACATACGATCATTCCGAAAAAAGTTAATGATGTTTAGATTTATACAAGTTATGTACAGAAAAAAATTTATCAAAAGATATCTAAGTACAATGATAATTTTCTGTAATATATAAAGGAAAATATTAATAAACACGTTTCATGCAACTAGATGTATTTCTATGCAAAATTATTACTTTTCAAGTAATTATAAATATATTTATAAGTCTAATTTGGGTTTAGTTTTAAGTCACAAGTCCAGATCTTTTATAGCAAAAAAAATATTTAAAATATAAATAAAAGGAAAGAAAATAGACATAAAAGTGTTAATTAAATACCTCATGTAGTCTTTCGGTATTTAAGTAAAAATTTTTGTTTTATAATGTATTGTTTTCGACTTATTTTAATCTTTAATTTTTAGTTTATCTTTTTCAATTAAATCTGCTGAGTGCATTTTATAATTTTTACTTAAAATTTTAATATATTATCAGTTTGAAAGGAAAAAAAATATCAAAATAAATGTAATGGCGGATTTTTTATATTCTTTTTTTTTCCATCAATAAAATTTTTCTTTTTAAGGTGTTACAATTTTAAGATGATCAATTTATTATCATGCTTTTACATGCCATAAAAATTTTCTTGTAAGTTATATAATTTTTGTATTTATTGGCACGTTCCTTTTAATACTACACAAAAACTTTAATAATATCTTGTTTTTATTTCTAAAAAGTTAAATTTTCAAAAAAAGTCCTTAAAACTTAAATAACTATAGATTGCCGATAATAAAACGAACATTACACAATTTTTGTATAATTTAAACATGGATTTATATTTATAATATAGGTATATCTCATTGACTTTGTTTGTTTTTTACAATTAGCAACAAATATTAAAGCCTGCACATTGACGTTTAAAAAAACACAAAACGATTTACGATTTTTAAAGCAGATTTTAAAAACAAATTTACGGCAACATAATTCAATAAAACTTTCGACTCGCGCTTACAGTTTTTTTTCATTATATACTCATTTATAAAAATAATGATTATTTTAAAGGAGTATAAAATGCAGAGGTAAGATTTATGTCTTCACCTTTGTTTTTTTATCATCGTTACTTAAGTTATTTGTATGTATATGTTTTTGTAGATTATCTATTGTTTTTATAGTTTACTAAACGTAGATACGAAATTTTAAATTTTAAATACAGTTGGTAATTTCTTATACTTATCGAAGTGTTTTTCTAAAGTTACACGACTTTTTTTAACGCGAATACCTAAGAATTTAATTGACCCGATAAGTTTTTATGCATTGAATTTTTCATGCAACACACCAAAGGTTAGCTATTTCACCCAGGTAAAGTCTATTGAAAATCCATAAAAATAGTTGACAACTTGTTTATTTAGCTTGGTTATTAGATTTCTTCTTTACATGTGGCTTACGTACCCCCTGATGAATTTCCAACAATCTTTTCGTCGATATATAATCTCCTTTATGAAATGTAGTGCTATGTCTTAATATATTCTCTTCAATTTCATGAGTAATTTTTTCATTGCAGGAAAATTCATCGGTAATTAATTTTTCATATTTTTTTAAATCGATTCCCGTTGTCTCTTTGTGAGCTTGTCTTGCGTTCTGAAACCATATTTGTACTGATCTGGGTGGTATACTTAAAAGAATTGCCAAATTTACTCTAGTTTCTGTACACGGATAATTCGTAATTTTAAAAACAGTATTTAATATTCTTTGTTGCCATGTAAACTTGTTCTGATAGCTTCCTACCTTCTTATCTATTTTGGGTATTCCATATCGCATCGCTAAAAGACCTATACAAGCTTCTGCTTCAGATTCAGTGCAATTATTCATGGCGTTAAATAATTTTATTTCTTATAAATATATTAATTTACTTAAAGGAGATAGAATATAATCTGGAATGTTAATATAAAAAATATTTATCCCTTATTTACTGGTAGAAAAAAATGCATGCATAGATAAACGCATTTTGCGAAATAAATTTTACGCCAGTCCAAAAGTGCGCTACAAATCTTCGTACCAGATAATTTGATATATATGGAAATTTTATCCTCATATATTGATTTTTTTGACAGCGTTAAATTGGCATTCAAATAAATTACATAATAGGAATAAACTAATATTATATACAACAAGGGGTTTATATGGCATTGTATTATACAAATTATTGGGGGGGGGGGTGGTGTATTTTTTTTTTCTTGTGGTTAGACAGATGACTTTTTACGAGGATAAGTCGAATTTATGGAATTCAAAAGGTACAATGATTATACTTAATATACACCACAATACAAAAATATGCATTATAACTAGGGCGGACCAAATGCATAAAAAAAAATTAATTGCAGACGAAATCGTATAAACAACAGGGTTTTCCTTTTAAATGCAAAATTTTTCTGCATTAAAATTTTTTTAGTCTCTCTTAAATGTCTGGGATAATAATTTCAGAATTTATTACTCTGTAAAAAATCATTTAGGAAACTGGTAATGAAACTACTATATATAAATAAATGTGTATTTTACAACGGCAATTCGAGTAGTATGTAAAAATAACGTGTTATTTGTAATTTTTTCTAAGGTTTCTGTTTAAGAAGTCATAATATACAGAAAATAAAACTTTGGATTTCCCAGTTTCTAGTTTTCTTACGAAAACACATATGAGGATTTACATATGCTATTTAAAGGGTAAAAAATAATTTGCATAGTGCAAGTTGTCTTTCTTATTATAATGTTATCCCTTTTGGGCCTTTTTTGTAAGTATTTAATATTTTATAAAGGTGCGTTCGGAAAATTTTCCATTGGAATTTTTCAGCCCAAATTAAGGGGTAAAAGAACCAATGGAAATTAAATTTTCATTGGAATTTTTTTCGTGTTAAATATTGATTTTCCTATGGAAAGATTTTTTTCCATTGGAATTAATTATGTCCAAGGTAAGCTACCTTAGTCTTTTTTGTTTACATTGGAAAAATACAATGAAAAATTCCAATGGAAAAAATTCCAATGGACAATTTGTCGAACGCCCCCTAAGTAAGACAATTAGTTATGTCAATATTTAAGTTACGTATTTTTATTTTTTTCATTTGGGTATATTTTTTGCCTCGAGCTAAGTTTAACGAAAACCATATATGGGGTCATTAGATATAGGAATATTTATGTAAATTTTTTAAATGCAGAATCTTGCAGAATTTTTATTTTAAATGCAGAAAGTTGCAGAATTTTCCTGCATTTATGGTCCGCCCTAATTATAAAGTTTTACGCTAGATGTTTGCATTTTATTCGTTTTACTATTTAAAACCTTACTATATCAAGCCACATACAAACCCTTTATCAAAAAAATAATGAGCTATATACTTCCCCACCCCCAAAAATCTGCCAGAATCTCCAAAACTAACATGATTTCTCTAACATATTTTAAATTCCTAAAAGCATTAGATCTAGCCTTTAAAATACCCATTTATTATTTTTTTCGTCTAACAATACATATAAATGATTTGAAAACGAAGCGACTATTTTTTGTTCGATTTTAAAATATAAAAACGACAAAGCGTCTTATATTAATTTTGAGTAATGCATTTACTTTAGCTAACAAAATGCAATGAAAAAAACGCAAACATGTTAACATGTTTTAAACAAGTCTATCAGATTTTTTTTACTATATATTTGTAATTTCTTTCCTAATTTTAAAGAAACTACGTAAAAATATATAATAAACAGTCAAATTCTTATAATTTAACAAAATGACGGTCCATATTACAATTTATTGATTTTTTAAATACACATGATCTCAAATAAACTACCCTATAACCCATTATATTTAAATAAAACACGAGAATGAGTACTCTTTAAATAGAAAAAAAAATATTATAAAAGTATGATTTTTAAGTATATTATATACATTGTAAGATATTAAACAATACTTATCTCTAATACTTATTTATGTGCCATTCTAACTCATAAGTTACAAAAAAAAGATTACGGCTTGCAAATATAATTATTTTACATTAAGGCTAAATTATCAATGCTCTAAATGTACTGATCATAATCAAGAACCAGATTTCTTTTAAATTGCAGTAACGTTCAAGACAATACAAATTTGTATATCACATTTTACTAAATCGGTCATTTTTAATCATATAACAACAGAGATTATTGTTTTAATCCTACATTAAAACTATATTATACAGATTTTTACAAATAAATCTTTTTTTTTGATAATAGAAGAAATAATAGTAGATAATTTAATGATTTGTAACAATTATGGTGTTTTTCTAATGGTAATTACTTCATTATACAATGACTTTCAAAAGACCGTAAATTTTTTGTATACTCTTTTTTAATAGTAATGCTTTTATTTTCGCATTTTTCCTTTCTTATTCTTCAAAGCGTTTATATAAAGCACATTTACTGGGTCATAAATTAGTAAAAATGAAAAAATAAAAAAAGGGCATTTTAAAAGACAAGATCTAATATTTTTGGGGTTTTGGATTTTTTTTGTGAAATCATGTAATTTTTGCAGATTTTGGCAGATTTTTAAGGAGAAAAAGTATATACCGTAAAGTTCTAATAAAAAGAACATCTATTGCAATTCTAATGTAAAATAAAGAAAAGGGCGAGTGCCGGAAATAAGAACATTTATTTTATGCCCCTAAATTGACAGAAAATCAAATTTTTTGTAATTTTAAAATAAGTAATTGTAAATAAATGCATGGTTACATGTAAATATTGCATATAAATAAAACAAACATATCTAATGTATACGACCCTGTCGAAAAGGAAATCCAATTATTCCATGTTCTTTGCGCTCGGCACCGCCTCATTCTTATTTTATATTAATCCATTAAGTAAAATTAAAATCCGACGAAAATGTCCATATATATTGTTTATTTAATGTCCGTGTTTCATTGATCCCTTAACGTGATGTCTCCTGATCTTCGGCTCCTCTTTTTATACATTTGTTGAGTGCCGAAAGTAAGAAGATTAATTTAAACCCTGTTCGTATTATCGGCACTTTACGGTAGTCGAAAATAAATGAGCCCTTAGAGATCATTTTATTCTTTTAACGTATATATAATGTTTCTTTTTCATAATTTTTATTCAAGTATATTATGATTAGGGTCCACCAAATATGCAAAAAAAATGTGCAAAAATATGCGAAATTTTCATAAAATATGCAAAAATATCCAATTATTGAAAATTCAATTTACATGCACATAATTAACAATACAATGTGCAATTGGGTCTAATCTACAATTTTGTTGGCTATTCTGTAGCGTAAGAAACTTATTTTTGTGCAAGTATTCGAATATTTTTTTCATATATTAAGAAGAAAATGCATAAAAAATATGCAAAAATATAAAAAATATGCAAAATCAGTAAAAAATAGACATTTTGGAATAAAAATATGCAAGTGGTGGTCCCTAATTATGAGGTAAAAAT
>JAQFYM010007042.1:0-10888 GCA_034694785.1 Agrenia bidenticulata
TTGTATGTGGGCACGTGCCCCCTTCCTCCTCCTTCTGCGTTCGCTTTGACCCTTATGGTGTTGGTAGGATTCTATATCACAACCTTGTTAAAATACTGCCGTTTTTTACTACTTAATGGCAAGCAGCAAAATTGTTTTTGCTTACATAGGCTTTGTATAAACGATTAAATTGCTTGCATAATCTGTACGCAAGACAAACTCGCCAATGATTTATCTACGTTTGTCATATTAATTTGTTTCTTATTACAGGTCACTCATTTCCACCGCGGAAAGGTTCCCCAGCGATTTATGCTGGAGTTTTTTTAAGTATTCGATGCACATAGACTAGGAAAAACTGTTTCGATGTGATATTGTTTGTGCAGCGCTAGTATAGTCGTCTTTGCGCGCGCTCATGTGGATAATCCTTTTTATTACAAAGTTTTATGTTTACTATTATAAACAAAGCAGATAATTTTTTGGATGACAATATTCATGTCTTCGAGAAAAAAACTGATGGTATGTCTTGCTTATTATTGGGTTTTTAGTTGAATTATATATAAACGTGTCACCATGCTTTGTTTTTTACATAAGTTTATACAGCACAAAAACGGTTCTTTCATGTAATGTAGAGTTATCGCTGTAATTTCACTTTGCGTCTAACAAATGTGCAGTATATGCTTACTAAATTGTTTTTTTGCATTTTTTTAGTTTATAAAAGTTGCGGTTCTCTAAGTGTATGTAGATATAAGTGCCCGTTGTCATTTAATGGCATCGTATTTTTACCTTTAAAAAAAGCAGTTAGATTGACGCCGTATAGTACCTAGATAAGCTTGCATTTCATAGAACTCAAAAAAAAAATAGCTTTGGTTTACTACCTAAATTTTTTTTCAAGACAAAAAAAAGAATTATCAAAAAGTATTCCATGGTATAGAGTAATAAAATCTGACATTAAAAGGTTCTTTAATTGCGAGCTGCAAATACAAAATATATATTAGTATAACATTTTGTCTTTTTCTGCATAAAAAAAGGACAATTTTGCAATAAAAGCAAACAAGCCTTCAGTGAATCTCGTATCATATGAACTAATTTAGGTAGTAAAACAATTGTTCTGTGTGTATTACTTGCATAAAATATCAACATCGTTTAAAGCACTAAGAGAAAACGTATGCGACGAATTAAAGTTACTATACTGAACACAAAAAATAAACTCTAGCGTTAAACCAGCTATTTTTAGTTCTATTGTATTAGAAACCACATAGAACATTTTTAAGTATGCCTGTTTTTCTTATAAAATCATATTACCCCCCTTTAAATGCATCAACATATCAAACCTCGAAGTTACAGACAAAAAAACACTTTCTTGTTGGTTTATAAACAGGCCTCTTAAATTAAATTTTTAACAAAAAAACTTTAAAAATACCATAAAAAAATATTGCAACTAATATAAAAAAACCTATTTTATTATTATTTGTTAACTGTAATTTTGAATCAAAAATATATGAAATCTTTTTGTTACAATTTTACATTAGAATTACGTTCATAAAAATACTAGATCAATCCAATAAAACAAAAAAGATTTTTATACTTTTCCTAAATTTCAAAACTATTTATAATATACTTGATTGGTATTAAGGTCGGTTTATGAACAAACACCCACTGTTTACAAACAATTAAACAGTGTAAAAGCGTTCTAGCTTACAAAAAGTTCTCTTTCTACAATGCAGCATAACAGCCGCTGCATAAATGATAACGATGCAAAAAAACGATACGTAAAAGTGCACAATGTCATTTACAATTGTATCAGTTGTTTGTATTGCATGCTGCTTTTCGGGATAATTTAAGCAGGGAATGACGTAAAAAGACATCCAAAGGCTGACCAGAAAACATAACTAAACGCAAACACCACCAAATTCAATATGCTATAAAAAAAACTAGTTTTCAAAGCTTCAGTGGCATTTCGCGATCACATGTACCAGTTTCGAAGAGTAAAAGCTAGAATGATGTAACTCAAACAAAAAACAACCATACTATTGTTACGTTACACAAATAGTTTAACTTTTTTGGCATATTTTAAATTGTTGTTAGACGTTGTCATGTATATATTTTTGCAAATTCAGTTCTTTTTTTTTAACAAAAGGTGTTTTTTTAGATTTAAACCAACTAAACTAAGCTAAAAAATATAAATTCTTTTAGACAGAATGTGTTAATTACGACAAACACAGCAAATTAAAAATATTAAAGATTATCTTTCGCATATATCATGCTTATTATTTGCATATATCTGCAACTACAATTTTTAAAATCCTACATTGCTTACTACTACAAATAGAAATCACCATTTTATACATAGAATTAGAAACGTTTAGCCATATATACCTAAGTAAAACATATAAATAGATTTTTGACGATCCACACAATTGTAACTAATACAGTGGTATGGACTCGTGACATAACTGCAATATTTTTAGTAACAAACATCAAATTAGTTTTTTCAATAATTTAGCATATTGCTTTTCACTGATGTACATTATGTTTATTTATAAGACGTTTAAATTCAACGTTATAAATTATCCGGCATAAATTACATTTTGACATATTTGTATTATTGAAAAAAAAAACTTAGAACCAAATAAGAAAAGTATTGCGTAATTTGTTTTTAATTGTCGTATTAAAACAAAAGTGCTTTAATATTGTAATCCTATTTTTGTTTTTCAAAATTCCTAAATTACAAATTTTGTAAATGCAATATTACCCATAATTTATAAATATTTGGGGTTTTTAAAGGAAATCCCCAAAATTTCAGAGGCCTGTTTATAAACCAAAAAAATGACTGTAAAAAATCTGTATATTACCATGGGTATATTTTCCTTTTTTTTAAAATTTTGAGTTAAGAATAAAAGAGATGATAAAAATTGAACACAGATGCGTGATAGTGCTAAGAATCAAAACTGAAAAAAAGTATGCAGTAACTGCAAACCGTATAAAAACTCACATAAACAAGACAGATCATGATTTTAGCGTATAGCAACGGTAGTAAAATAGTAAAAATCATTAAATGAGTAATAAACAAAACATAAAAAACAGGAAAAATTAAAAAAGACTAAATAATTATAAAACAAGTAGGTAAACGTCTATTTGTTTTATAACGAAAAGCTAAATTAATCTCAAGAACAACAAACAAACAAAATATATCATTTTTCTAAATATGAGATGCGCAAATACTATACAAACCCTAAAAATCTTATGCTCGCAAAACAAAAAAAAACATTACATAGACATATTTTGGCTTTTTTTCTGTACAAAAACTAATAAGAAACAAACAATATATAATAGGACTTGTAAAAAAAATCACCTTCCGCAATAGATCTTTACATTAAAAAAAAATACATAGGTAGCATTCTAAAATCATAAAAAAATCATCGTTTTTAAATTATTCCATATACATGACTGACTCTTGTTTACTATGTTTTTTTTTGTATTCCATCTTCTAACGCGCTTTGTTCTTAATCGTTCTTATCATACCATTATATAATAAATTATCAATGTTTTTTTGACATTATAATCATTCAAAACTTACCGACTTTTTACTATTAGGCTTTTTTTTTTGTCTTTCTTAGTGAAACGGGTTTTGTAAATTGGGTATGTAGATTGCTTTTGTCCACAACAGAAATGAAATTACAGAATAAATACGTACCTTTCCACAATATCTATGGTTTTATTTTTGGCTATATCATTACAAAAAGGAGATTTGATAAAAAAACTGTTTTCATGCGATTTTGCTATTTGGAGTTTCTGCTGATTATCCCGGTTAAAAAAGATATTAAAAGGATGCCGTGAGTACAATCTGTTACACATTTGGCGTTCTGGGTTGGCGTTTACAAACTAGTTCCATATCGATTGCATGCTCGTAATGTACAACATTTTCCATGGTTCGAAACTTAAAATTTTTTGTATAAAGATTCAGCTGCGTTGTTTGTCTTCTAGCTAAAGGGGAGACTAAATGCTAAAACATCGACTATCAAAAAGGCGTTGCATGTCTAAAATTTTTTAATTGTATGTTTTCCCTTTTTTTTCATGTGTGTTTGTAGTATATCAGCATCATATGTTCGACACCTCTAATAAATTTTATTTAGAATTGTGGATTTGTTGTACTCTGACATTATGATTTCTGAAATGTTTGATCAAACATATGGCTTGGATTTTGCGTTAATGAATTTTTATATATAATACTTGTTATATCTGAACCATTCAAATGCAAAGTTATTTGTTATTGCATGAATATATTTTTTTAAAAATTGTAAAAGATGGACCCAGGTTTTAGGTCTTTCAGTTTTGAACATAAACAACCTACAGGTATATATTTTTTTGTATTTTAAATAAAACAAAAGATAAATGTAAATCCATGTCCAATTGTTACAATTTTGCCAGGCTAAAATAAAACCTTCTAGTTTTTAGTAACAAAAACGTGGATGCAAGAGATATTTCTCAAATTATATACATATTTTACTTTTTTTATTTAATAACCAAAGTGAGTTTTCTTTGGATTTTTTTACTAAGTTTTGGTTATACAAAATGGTTGTTGTAAACTACCAGTTGTTTTTCATATGCTACTATTTTGTCCGCGAATGATATTTATATCTATTACAATATTTATATGCATTACTGTTAGTAAAACCTGTAATATATGTATCTGAAAATTTGTAATTATACAAAATTATGTTTTACTGATATTTCATTAGTTATTTAGTAATGCATCTATAAAACAGGATATAATTTGAAGACGCATATAAGATGGTTTAAATGCAAAGTGAACATCTCTCATTAATCAAAATATTTAAACATTTAAACCGTCAGGCAAAGTATATTTTCTTTGCTGCTTTACAAATTTTTTAGCTTAATTAATGTTTTCAATTCTCATCTTAAACCCTTGTAATATTTCAAGATTTGTGTTATTTTTAATATGCTATGTTTGTAGCCTAAACGTTTCACTTTTTGTGCTGAACGATTCATTTTCTTCTCGTGAACTTCCAGGATGTGCTTTTGATGCATTTAAGCATATTAAAAAAATGTAAAGACATTAAAAGTTTAAAAAAAATATTGGTAAATATAGTTGTTATTAAATAGACCCTTTTTTGCTAAATTCAGTAATTGAGAAGTCGCAAATTGTCATTAATGCTATCTAGATGCAGAAGGTGAAAAAAATACACCTTGCATTATGCCATATTGTATAATACTTAGAATGCTGGCGTGACAAAGCCACTTTTATATGCAACATAAGTATTAGTTCGTTTATGAAAAAAAAAACACTAAGAGCAAGCAGTTTACACGTTTGATGTAACTAAAAAACGATACAATGCATTCTCTATGCAGTTCAAGTATATATGTGCAGTTTTACTACATTTAGATGTATTTATCAGCTAAAAAAAACTTATAATTTTTCTTTCCAATACTGGTAAAAAACGCAGTTACACCTAACGGCAAGTTACCTGTTTATTGTAAATAACGTAATTTTTTTATTTTTTGCAGGCTTTAATTATATTTTTGTAGATTTGTAAGGATGAGGCTGTTCGTTCTCTATGCAAATCAAAAGATCTACAACCCAAACAAAAAAAATGTGTTTAAAAGTTTTGCTACGTGTTATGTATTACTTGGTGTTATTTTTATAGTAAAGTTGTTTTTAGCTTATCTTCCTAAATTTTAAAAACCATGTGTTTATGTATTTTACGAAATACAAAAAATAAATGTTTGCTCAATACAACTGCCATAAAGCATGTTACACGTATCTACATCGCTACAGTTACGATATCTCAAGCAGTATGATAGTAAAACATTCAAACAAGTTGCATGAATGTTTTTTTTGTAACTTATCTCAATTTGTTTTCTTTGTATTGTCCATAAGTAGTAGACTTCGCTTTGCAGCGAGTATGCTTTTCTACATATTGCACAGATTGTACATACTTGCAAGAAGATAGCGTTTAGAACCAAAAAAAAATCGAGATATGTGTTTTAAAAGTATAAAAATCATAAAGCAACAAAGAAAGCTCAGTATTGAATTTTGCCTTCTTAAGTACAGATAAAAATTTTAAAATTCATAGAAAAAAAACTGTAATAAACCTTCACTTTCAAGAAGTATTGTCCAAGTTAAACTTCGCAATAAATTACAGATAAGGATAATTTATGAAGCAATATCAACAGTTTTTTGATTTAAATGATTTTTTTAACACAAAAAAAAAACAAATAAAACACGGTTGCTTAAAAGTAAAATTGGCAGCATGTATAGATTCTTATATAACATTAAAAAAGGTATATAATTGCTTTTACTAAGTTTTGCGGCAAATAAAATGTTTAATTGTAGCTAGCGACTTTAATTCAGTATAAATCGCGTACATTTGGTTACGATAATAAGTTTTAGTTATCCTCTATTTGACAGCGACAAAAGATAAACCTTTATGGGTATCAAATACAAATACTTTTTAAAAACTGTGATAAATATGGATGTTTCGAACGTTTAACAACTAAAGTCTTATATTTTTGTGTGCGTATTTACAGCGTAACGTGTTTTGTCTTACGTGTCTTGCACAAAACAAAATTTTACTTATTAAAACCACTTTTTAGATTATTGTAACTGCATTGGCTAATTACAAAAAGAATAAAATTTTAGGATGTTGTTTTTTGGCTATGAACAATTTTTTGTTTAATGTTTTTTACGGCTCAGTTATGAAATAATTTATGGTCAAGTGGGTGTAATTAAGATTTGAGGCGAAAAAAATTGCTTATAAAAGATGGTTTATTACACAGTATTTTGTGATAAAGCAAAGAAAAAAAATAATTTTGCTTTTACTTTGTATACTCATATTTGTTTACGTTTGCTACAATGCAAAAAAATACGCACTTAGACCATTATAAATATAATTTTTAAATATTTTTATTTTATAATTAAAACATATTGATAAATTTTTTTGTTAACCCATTTAGTTGAAACACATTTAAAAAATAGCCCACGTATTTTATACAACCAGATCAGTGGTGTATCCAGAAACCTGATTAAGTTTCAAAATAAAAAAAAGCGGAAAAAAGAATTAAACCGTTATTTTTTATAAGGACATTTAGCAATAATTTTGTATAAGAATGTTATATTTATTTTTTTGCTTGCGTAATCTGTATCTTCTATGTTAGACACCACTTAAATTCAAACGCAAAAATTTTTGTTGGATGTTACATTATTTCCTGACCATCCCCGTTACATACGCGCAGGTTTTAAACATTTTTCTTATAACTTTTTACAACCAAAATGTTTTTTTTTTTGATTAAAACTCGTTTACATTGTAATAAAATGCAAGTCGAACATTTTAATACAAACATTGCGTATGAAATCGTACACTATCGACAAAAGTAATTAAGATTTTTATTATTAATATTATTGGCATATTTAAAACGATATATGTAGTTTTTGCTGTCAATAATATTTTATATATATAGAATATTCTAAAATATATAATTTTTTTATAGCAAAATGTCAACTTGTGAATACAATCATCTCAAGAAATTTTTAATAGGATTAAAACTTGAAAAACATGTTTAAATACTAAGGAGTATCTATTAAATACAAGTAATTACAGTATGACTATATAACAACAGACTTTTATGCATTTCACTTGCAAATGTATTTCCTTTAGTAAGTGTATTTGTACATAAAAAAAATCGTTGGGACGCGCCAAAAAGACTTTCAAACATTGTGTTTCTGTAACAATACACAATGATTAGGTAAATGTCTATTTTATTTTTTCGATATACCGCAATCCAAACACATTCCATTTACCCTTAATATATAAGAAGACCTTTTTACAGTGTAATAAAATTTTTTGTTTTTATTATTACTTCCTTTAAATAGCAAAAATCACGTAAGCAGTTAGAACTGTTTTTGTATGCACGATATATTTATTAAATGCACATAAAAACATGAACACGGCTTTTATATGGATTCGCACTCACGCTACGATTCTGTAACAGATCCGCGTTAAATTCTTGTTGTTTTTATAACTTAACATATTTTCTAGAATGTTAGCTATTGATATTAACGCCAATATATATTTAATTTTTGAGCAACTTAAGTGTAGATGTGATATTTTTTTTTTATTTTTTACCCCTTTAATTATAAGCATTCGTGACAAGTCGCCAATAAAAAACAAAAAACTCCCATTTCCAATTTGCCAAAACGTTAAAACATACACACTATAAAAGAAGAAAAAAAATATGTTTTAAAAGATCTTGCGGAGGATGCAATGTAAGAATCAGAGTCGTTAAAAAACAGTATTTCAAAAAATGCAAAACTCTGTGGAGTTTATATCAAAAGAAAAAACTTATAAGAGAAAACGCGAAAGAAAGATATTATAATAACAACAAAAATTTAATTGTTATTTTGTATGCAGGCTGAAGAAGTTACGGAGAAAGAAAAGGGAGTCACGGATGAATTTAAATATAGAAAACTTGCGCATAAGTTTAAGCCCATAAATTTAGGGTGTAAGATTATATAAACCAGAATCGAATAACAAATAAAAAAGCGCGAATACAGTAAATTAAGCAAATTTCTGGTAAACTAAAAAAGCGCCAGGAAATTAAATTTATAATTTCTTCGTGAGATAAAATGCTTTAAAGCAAAAGTACAAATAAAGCTATTTTAGTTTTGATATGACTTGCATTTACGCGAAAATCTATCTTTAAACGAGTTATTATGTAAATACGAATAAAGAGTGTAGAGGGTCAAAAATTGATAAAAAACATCAGCACTTTGCCCTTGAGTATAATAATTATGACCAGGAGACAAGTCAAGAGATAGATACTCAAAATGACAAGATTATTTAAAAACTCGATACACCACTTTTTGCATTTTTTTTCCCTATACAAACGTACCTGGCTGACCAAAGAGTACTTCGCCAAATGAGTGACTAGAAACAAAAAACAAAACTAGTCAACAAAAAACATGAAGATTCTTCTAAAGTGTAAATTTTCTTTATACCAACGTTTTTAACGCCAAGAAACAAGATTACTTTTTTCTCCGCTTACAACATTTTGTGGTTCGTAAAATATGATTGTTGCGTCAACCATTCTGTACATTGTTAAATACTTTTTTACAAATCTGATTCTATAATTTTTAGATTTTGACTGAAAAGGGTGTTAAAGATGCCATGACATATTAGACAAAATTAGAAATTTAAGTACGGTTGGCCTAGACAAAGTATTAATTTGACCCGGTAATCAGTGTATGCCAACATATGAAGATATGATTTTTTTTATAAAAGAATAAAAAATATTGTAATATCAAACAATTTATTTCTTAAAAAATGCAAAAGAAGTAGTTGAGATATTAGGTATACGAGGTTGTCAAGTATGGAATTTAAAAAAAAATATTTAAGAGTAATAAATAAAAAAAACATATAAATGTCTTTCGACCAGTTTTAAAAAAATGAATGCAATCAAAGCAAAGCCTTGAAAAACATATCTGCTTTAACATGCTGCATAATTTCTGTAAGAAAAACTCACAAATACTGTATTTCGGTAAAATTCTAATAAGTAAAAAAAATTACAATTGCTATTTATATGCTTTGCGTTACGTTATTAATCTTTAAATTAAATATAAGAAATTCAATGAACTATTTAGTCTTTAAGGTCTGTCTATTCGTAGGACATATTTTTTCTTACTTTTAAAAACCCTGTGCCTTAAAAGTGTGTGAAATAGTTGTTTAACGATTGTTTTGTTTTTAGTAATAGCAATTTTTCAAAAAATACTTGTATGAGCGATTTTGTTGTGATTTATGTATTTAAGGAATACGCAAAATGATATAATTATTTATTATATAACTTTGCAGTTGTTATATATTTTATATTAATTTATCTTATTTTTGTATTGCAGATTAGCTCGATCCTATACAATAAAAACAAAAAAGCAAGTTTTATGTAGTTTCTACATATATAAAATACCACGAAGTTGAGTAGTAGTATGTGTTGCACGTTTTTTTTTGAAAAAACTCAAAAAAAAACATTAAAATATACGGTTTTGCCAGTACGTAAAGCATTTATATCTACTGCACTCTATTTGCTATATTTTGATAAATTATTTGCTAAATAATAGATTATGAAAAGTAATGGTCAAATTATAGTTCAATCAAGCACATCACCGCCTATACATTTGCCTAATATGTATCTTTTTGCGTCTTATTGCATATATCAGTATATAATAATGCTTTCTTAAACAGTGTAAAATTTTCTAAGTTAAAAGATATGCCATTAATGTGAATATGCTAGGCTCAATCGCTGAATCTTAAACAAGTCTGCGAGAATGTAATTTATGCTGTAAAAATACTATCCTTTATATTGTTTTTTTACAAGGTCTTGCATACTGTAGCATCGTTGCCAGGACAACATAAACATACCAACTAAATCAAAATAAAAAATGCAGAAAAGGCTACAAAGATAAGCAGCAAGCAAATATTGTGTAGCAAACACGTGTATTTCTAGTTTGTTTTTTTATGCGTTATTTTTTTCAAGCTATGTCTCTATTCGCTGCTTTGCAAATAAATGAAATTATCTCGTATTTATTGCCATATTGAAGAGTGTGGTAAGAAGTACACAAAAACACATTGAAACAAAGATGTGCGCCTGGATGTAAAAAAGGTTTCTAAATTAAATAGAAAAATTTTTAGTAAAAGCTTTATTTAATTAATATATTTTGCTAAAAAAATGTTTTTGCAAAATTATGAACAAAAATAGTTTGTTTCAACTAGTTGTTTTGTCAACTAAACGCGCTCAACTCTTTTTTCAAAAATCCAGGTTTTGCCTGTGCTCTTAACCATTCTCATTATACAAAAATAACAATTCATAATCTGCTTATACATTTTTACGAGTAATATAA
>JAQFYM010007043.1:0-10887 GCA_034694785.1 Agrenia bidenticulata
ATAAAATTTTTGCACCCGGAAAGCCGGTGGACCGGTACCGGAACCGGAAAAACCGAAAGCCGGATTTTTTTCAACATTAATGTGTACCGGTTTTTACACCGGGCCGGAAAACCGTGCCCCGGAAAATTTGCGTATCCGGGTTCTTGACCATCCCTATATTTTTGTCTTTCCGCAAAACCAAAAATACTTTAAAAGTTTGTATTACCACAAACACAGATAACAAAGATCGAGGCCCCCATATGCAAAAACTTCATAAACTGGTCTTATAAATAGAAATTATAAGCAACAGCTACATGCTTTAAGACTTATCATTAACCGATATTCAAACTTAAATTAGTCTTAATATTTTTACAAAGTGCAAAAACAGAGCCCCTTTTGATTGGCGGGCCCGGGGGAAATCCCCCCCCCCCCGTCTGACAGGCCCTAGACATACTGCACCAAAAACGATGTTTGTTTATAAAAGTGTGCATGGTTATTCTTTCGAAAAGTATTTTATATGTATTAGGCTAAAAAATGCATTGAATATGCAATAAAAAATAAAATATAAAGGTAAACATTTTCATGGATGTTGTTTTTTCCTTTTTATGCTTTCATATATTATGTAAAACGTATATATATAGGCATTTCAAATCCCGGGGTTCAAAAAAACCTAAATAAGTACGTTTCCAAGGAATTTTACAATCAGCGGTGGGTTAAGAAGGGTGCGTAATATATTTAATGACTCAAAATAATTTAATTTCAGAGAAAAACGATATAACTTAAACGGTATACAAATATAAAAACAATTTAAATAAAAAACGGGTATATGCCTTTACTTAACTTATCTTCAAGACGGGCATAGAAGCCTGATTTTAAGGCTTAATTGTAGAAGCACTAGAATTTTAGAAGCAGGAAATGCCAACAAGATCACCTTATAATATAAATATAAACCATTTACAAATTACATATCCTTTTTGTTTTTTGTATAAACCTTTTCCTTAATATATACTAAAAACTACAAAAAAAAAACTATAATTATTTTAGCGAGCAAATTTTATCAATTCAAGTTATATAGATCATTTTTGTTTTTTTTATATTCGAAAAACCTTTTTTTTATTCTTGCCACAACATGTAAAAAAGTATCTAGCCGCCTTCTCTCTCTCGTACTGTAGAAGCGATATTTTACATTTATAGTATATTGACTCTTAGTGAATAAAAATTATATAGTTGATAGCAGAATTTACATATAACTATTTTTTTTTGTATTTTTTCACGTCTTACATCGAAATAAAATTTTTGATATGTTAAATTTTCTTATAGACCTCAATTAATTTTATCGAAGCTTTTTAATATTTTACTTATATGATACATAAAGGTTTGATCCCGGGATCTCCTGGGATCTCTATAAAGTCAAAATATTGTCGGGATCCCAGGATCCCGGGATTTAAAATCCCTTCAAATAAAGCATGATTTCCGGTTAATTTTTGACAAAACAAAGCATATACTGCGTTATTATAATGATTTCTTAGTGTTTTTTATCACTTTTTTATGTAATTTATTGTCTTCTTTTTTATTGTTTTAGTCTGTTTTATAATTATAATTATAATATTTATATTTATATTTGTATATTTTCTTGTTTTTTTATATTTAACCCATCTAATTTTTTTTTTAATTCTATATGTTTATGTATAAATATAAAAGGTTCAAGGGTTACGATAATAAATTTTTATTTACCCAAATTTTTTTAAACTTATAAATTCTATTTTTGTTTTCCTTTTATTTTAAGTTAAATATTATACCTATTATAATATTATTGTTGCAAATTGATGCAAGACTTTTGAAATGTAAATACTTTTTGTTGCCGAACTGATGCCTATATACGAGTTTAAGCACTTCTGCTTTAAATGGCCGCCAATGGCGAGTTTAAGCACAGAATTTGCCATATCGAACAGTAAGCCAACTCGCCGCCGGCGGCACAATTACCGCAACAATTTGATCACGGCGAAACTTGCGTCGAATCAACGATTCCCGGCGAGTAGACGCTCAGCGCTCGTACATAGCATATGTTTGACAATATAAAATATCGGTTTTACTTATTTAGCATGTATTTCACTTAGACCGCATGCATTGTCGTAATATTCTGTTGATATGCTTGGATTTTACTTACAAATTATACGTAAAATATATTAAAATCTTAGTATAACTAGTTAGATTTTTTTCGTTTTTGCTACACTAGAAGTGTCAATTGTATAAAAAAAAAAACTTATAGCGGTGGTATGATAGTGTTGATGTCGAACAGTCAGGATGAGTTGGTGTGCGCGATAAATGTTTTTAATTGACTAAGAGGGCAGAGATAAACAAAAAAATTATTATTTACATAAATAAGGCCATAAAATATATGGCTCTTAAGGGCGAATTTTTTTCCATAATTTTTCCATATATTTTTACCATGTTTTTAAATCAATTTTCTCAAATTATAAATTGCTGAATTGACTGCAGGTCCCAGTTCATTCGCCTTTAAATGGGGACTAAAATTTGTTTGATGGCCAAATTATAGTGGAATTTAAACTACTAATTAAGTCGTATGTATATATATATTTATAAAAAAATATGTGTATATTTGTTCTTATACAGTCAACATTTTATAATATAAACACTTCTCTTTTTTCAACGTTCTTATGCACTCTTAAATAAGGGCAGAATTTTTTTAATGTGAACAAGTTAGTATTTTTAAACTACTAAATTATAAGGACTTATAATTCAAGACCCTCTTGAAAGTGAAAATCCGCGTAAATCTATTTTTAAACATTATTAAAAAATATGTTAAACATATAAAACTAAAAAATTGTAGTATTTGTACGACCGAACAATCTATGCATTTTTTGCATATCTTCGCAAATAATACTTTATAAAATTATGCAACAAAAAAAACTTTTTCTATTGTTTTTAAAGAAATAAGGGTCAAAAATGTTGTGTTATTTTTTATCGCTAATATAATATAATATAATATAATGGCAAATAACTTACACATATTATTAGCTACAAAAACTGCAATATAAAGTTTTCATGTAGCATAAAAATAAACTATGGGCGTATGACCCTCCTTAAACAGAAAGGATAAATTATTTCGACAGTAAATGTCTTTTATTTCATGCGTATGCATTTACGTAAATGGAATATAAAGAATTAATACAACAATGTGTGAATTTCAACTCACATGTGCAAAAAATTTAAGGTTTGCACCAAGGAGTTCATATAAAGGAAGGTTGACTGTAGTTTATTTTTTTTTTGGTAGTGAATTTATATATTTGTTAAAAATGTTTAAAACACACATTTTATAACATTAAAGCAAGGAAAACACGGGTTTATAATTTAATTTATGTAATCTATAATTATCAGTTAAAAACCATAGACTCTTTGTACTTTATCTATAAAAGTAGCAGCATTATGTTTGATAAACCATTACGCATATTAGCTGTATCCACGCATATACCAAATTTCAATTTTACTGTAGTAACCTTTTTTAAGTCATATCACATGAATGCATTTTTTGGGACTGGTGCAGTTTCATAAATTCTAAGAATCAAATACCAGGATTAACACAAAAAACATATACATTGTTAAGTATCAAAACCTAGAATATATTATTTCCGCTGCAGCTAGAAAGCATGTATTAGCGCATGCAGTAGCGTAGCTATGGGGGGCAGGTGGGGGCTTTGGCCTTCCTAGAGAAAAAAGTTACGCCTGAGTCTACAGGGGGGGGGACGGTCTTTTTTTGTGGATAGATTTTTTTGATTAAAAATTATGAATTTAAAAAATTTTATACTGAACATTTATTAAAAAAAATAGTTAAAATTTTGCATTTCACTAGACGTGCTTTTAACCCATATTTTTGTAGAAAACTCTGACTAGCCCTATTCAGAAAAAAATCCTGGCTATGCCACTGAACGCATGCGATTGCTTTATAAATTAAATTTTACGCAGTAACTGTGGGCGCGTGATGCTGCAAAAAATAAGCATGTAAAAGTGACCAAGAATAGTATTTTAAGCATTTTTTTAGTTTCTAAAAAAGAAAGATGACTATCAAGTTCAAAAGATGTCAAAAAATTGCAATTTGTCTGTGACATTTATATATTTTATAAATAAATTAGTTTGATAAATCCAAACTAGTTTTTATATGCGTTTTCTTAGACTACCTAAAGTAATCCCGCGTCATCCAAAGTATAGATTTAAACTCAATAAAGAAAAAGTTCTTGAATGTTACCCTAATAGGAAACGCAAAGGCAGGTTCAAAATACAAATTGTCGACAGCGTTAATTAGTAATAGCTGTTTAAAAACTTTTTATTTTCTTCTCGTAACGTATTAATGCTAATATCTATTGAAACTAGTGCAAAATTCTTTTATAATTCGTGAAAACTAATAATTATCAAATTTGTACAAGCTGAATCTTTGTTTTGGCAAATGAACAAAAATACATGAAATTTTTTTGTTAGTTAATATTACTTCATATTTATAAAAATAAGCTTTATTATGCCATAATGCCTATAATGGGCACAAAATATAAACATTAACGTAACGCCCGCTTTCCATAATAAATTACTATCATGTAAGAGGGTAAGCATAATACAGTAAAAAAGATATATATTTGGTTTTACTATCCATGGCAGATTAATTTATTATAACTAATATTGATTAAAAAAAACTTGAAAACCCTGTAGTTACGCCTAGGATACAAGAATTCTGCTATACTGTACCGGTCGATACATAAAAATAAGTGTATAGTAAGCGTATAGTATTTTTTACTATCCATTGTTGGTTTATGTAGAAAAAGTAAACATCAGCAAATATTGCCTAAATAATTTTGGTTTTTTTAAAGTGATGAACTCCTCACAAAAGATAGCACGTGCAAACCAGCAATCGAAGTCTATAAGTATTTTAAAGTATGATTTTGTAGTTTTTTATTGTACACGTTATAAATTAAAAAGACAAAGTCGTGTTTTTATAAAATCTAGACAAAATGTCGCTAACCAAACACAGCTTTTGTCCCTAACGTTTGCTTACTGTATTCCAAAAACTATACATGCGGTATCTGTTATTTGGTATTAAGACTAATACTTTTAACGGTTTAATTATTGCTTTATACTTGTTTTTATGTCTGTTCACGCATGATTACATACGCAATTGTACTGAAAATCAAAAATCCTACTTTAAATTACCTCTTAAAGTTTTGATGCGTCTTTAAACAAAAAATTTATGTTTTCTAGTTATATTAAGTGTAATTTTTTGTAAATTGGGTTGTAACACAATTTATTACTATAAAATATTATAAGAGAATGCTTCATATAAAAAAAAAAACGGTTACTTTTACTTTTTATACATTTAACGTGCAGTGTATAGCAAAAAAAAACTATACGGTACACTGTAAACCCTAGTTTACCCCCCCCCCCCCTCTTTTTGAAGGAAAGATAAAGTTGCCCATATATAAGGGCTAAATTTAGACATATCGCGTTTTAATAGAAAAAAAGAAGTTATTATATCCATAAAAAATATGTGTACAAATTTTATATATCCACAAAAATTGCTCGTTTTAATTTTTTAAAAATAAAATATTCGTCGAAGTAGTCTGAAGTTGATTTAATATGGGTTCTTTTAGGCTATGAGAGTAATCAGGTGTACTGTAGTTTAACCTATTTATGATTGTACGGCTTCATGATTTTGAATCAGTTAAAATTATTTATGCATTCAAAATTATAAAAATTGTTCTTTTTTGTATATTTTTTAAAATGAATTAAAGGGAGGAGGAGCTTTTCATTTAAGTTTTTACGTACTGCAAAATTTTTATATACTCGAATATAAATACCAAATTTGATCAAAAAAATTATATCTACTATTCTCGCAATACTATCTCCATTTAAAATACATACTTTTGTACTAAAAAAAATCTTACCATGCTTTTCATGTATATACAGGGTTTTATAGTAAATGCAACTGTTTTCATCTTTTTTGCAACATTTTTTTTGAATCCCCTAAAAATTAATTTTTTGAAGGGATGGGTAATAATGTTTACTGTTAATAACGAAATTTAAAAATTCTATTATTAACATTATTAATTTACTTCTTCATGGATAACAAAAATATTAACACAAGAACATGCCCTCTAGATGATTTTGTAAATGAAACAGGTCCAGGTACCACATCTTCTATTATATCTCCTTCTCATGATGATTTTATGGAAACCGTAGAAGAATCAATCCCCTAAAATAACAATACCTCTGAGGTCCGGAAAAGAGAAAAGAAAAGCGTAGCAAAGGATTGGTTTTTAGTTGTGATGAAAGAACTGCCAAATATCAGAAATGCAGTCTTAAAGTAAATAGTGGGCCAAAAACGACTCAAATGCGTAGTCATATAGCAATTAACTACGGTTGATACAAATGAAATAAATACAGACTTTATATTAAATTGTGTTAAAAAAAAAGAAAGCTTAAACGTCATCACATGATTAGACATTAGACGCACTCCCCATATCATTCCTCAAATAAATTAATTCTGTTTACTTTGTCATGAGCTTAGTCGAAACTTTCGTATACCAAAACGAAGAAATTTTACATGCTTTAATCTGCCTGAAAAATATAAAGACCTAAAGAAACTTTGTACCAGAAAAGCTCATTAATGTCCAGCATTGCAGTTTTACAACTAATACGTGGACGTCATGCGCAAATGTGCCATACATTGGGAAAAAAGTGCATTTGACTTTTATAAACTATGCTTATGCTCAAACCTTCTCTGTTTTATAAAATTTAGTATTTCGCATACGATTTTAAATCTCATAGAAAAGCTTAGTAAAGTAAAAAAATTGGAAAATTGTTCGTAAATGCCCTAGTATAACAAGCGACACAGCACGAAATATAATCGGAGCAATAAGAATAAGACCCGAGCAATGAATAAAATGCTTGGCTCGTGTTTTGCAATTGTGTGTATCTGCAGCGTTATCAATTCCGACTTTTCAAAAAATATTAGGGGATGTTAGGAAAGCTGTTGGCCACTTCAAGCAGAGTTCTAGTGCGACTGCAATGTTACAACGGCATCACACAATTGGAACGTTCCATTCCATAATTTAATTTAAGATACTCCAACACGGTGATATTCTTGTTATTATATGATAACTAGATTTTATGAACAGGAAAACCTGATAAGAGGAGTTCTTACATAGCAGAATAGTGTATCTAAACTTACTAGTCTCGGCTTTGAATATCTAGATATTTTGCAAAAATATGCAGATGTATTAAGTCCATTTGAGGAGGAACCAAAAGCAATTTCTAGAGAAAAGAGTCCTCGCCTGTCCAATTGTACCAACATTTATAAGTTTAAATTAGATATATTACAACTATAGTGCTTAAAACTACATAAAGGGCAGAAATATGTGAATTTGTAAGGCAAGTAAAGATTGAAATTGCAAAGATGAAGGACAAATATCCAGATGATGTGATTTTCTTAGGCAAGTGCTCGTATTTGTTTACGAATTTAAGTCTCTGAAAATTTTAAAAGACATAGATTATTTATTTGTCCATAATTTTGTAAAAAACGAAAAAAAGATAAAAAAATGATGCTACAGGAGATAAGCAACTATCAGGAAATAATCGTGAGATATCAATGCTTCGGGCCATATATTTAAACATAGACAATGACGAAAACACTAGATACGACCGTACAATGAGTTAACCGGGAAAAAAATGTGAATTCTGTATTATCTTTTTGGAGTAAAAATAACAAAAAATTTCCAATTCTATCGCAACTTTGTCGAAAGTTTGTATGCTTCCCAGGCTCTAGTGTTGCAAGCGAGGGAGTGTTGTCAGGTTCCGGTATAATAGCAAGTGATAGTAGAAGTAGATTGTTGCAGTTTATGTATAAATGACAACTTCTATACAACACAACCTAAACCAACTTAATGATAGCTAAAGATTTTTAATAAAGCAGAAATGTAGAATATTTTTTTATATTTTTTAAATAATTACAAGAATATTAAAGTTAGTTTAAGCCAATTATAACCCCCCAAAATATAATAATAACCTAAATTTCTACACTTTTGCCTGTGTGCACTTCAGCTCGTATTTAAGTACCGCATTTCATTGCAACTGTATACATTTTGCGATAGTTTTTACCTTTAGTTTACATTTCATCTAAAGATCTTACAAATCTACGTCTGACACTCTTATGAGACCAGTGAAAACTGACCTGTTATTTTAATGTAATAGAACTAGTATATTTACGCGTGCGCCTGCGCCGGGCCTGTCTCCCAAACGGGGGTCGACATATTGCTTCTCGGCTTTGCCGGAGGCTGAGATATGTCACGCCTACAACGAGACATGAGAAAAGTGGCGTCGATTTTTTCGGTGCGCCGCGGTCCACTGTCTTGCAAAATATAAGTATACTATTATGGGTTAAATGTATAACTATTTTTATTTCTTGTGAATCTAGTATAAAGAAATTATTTCTACTTTACACTTCAACTGGATATGCATAATACATTTTTGGTGTTTTTCGTTTTTACTTTTACATTAATAATGATTTATTATTTTTTCAACGTTAATAATAATAATAAAATCTAAATGTTGACACCCATTCCGAGGTTTTTTGTTATAAAAGTTGCCATCTTTGTCTTTGATGTTTTAATCTTTGTCATTTATATTGCAAATGCTGCTAATCTACCACAAAGGTTAATAAACCACAACTAAAAAATAATACGAGATAGATAAATTTTTCATTTGTTATGGACGACAATTAGCAAGAAAAATTGTATGATTAAATCGTCGATTGAACCAATATTTAAAAAACGTGTTTTTATGATATAGTTGAGTAATTATTTTTTATGTATTATTATATAGTAATAAATTGAAACAAATAAAATACCCTATTAATCCAATGTTTTGCTTCCTATCTGATTTCACTCTTTTCTTAATTTCAATGTCTATTTTTCTTTGCTTATAATAAAAAAATCATGTAAAAAAACAGGTTTCTTGTACCAAAATGTATACTGCTTTTTTTTTGAGAGAATTGAAACCACGGGCGAAATCGTTGGGGCTATTGCTTAAATTAAACCAGTTGCAGATAATTACGGCACGCAATTAAGGACAAGTAACAAAATTATTTCTAACGTTGTAAAAGGTTGAATAGTTTTAAGTGCGAATAACGGTATAACGTAACGTTATTGCTATTTTAAAAATAATTTATATACATACACCATTATCAATCAAAAATGCTACAGACGATAAAGATTCCTAAACACTTTTTTACATGGAAAATGTAGCTGAGTTTTTGAGTCAACACAAAAAAAACGATAAGACGAAATATGGTACCATTTTGGAGTATTAAATGCCTGAAAAACTTAGAAAAATTAGTTGCAATCGTGCAATATAATCCAATTAACAAAGCCACGGAGTCAACTATATTTTTTTATGTCTGCGTAATAAATATGATGTATTTTTGTGATAAAAATCTACCCATAGAAGCGGGGTTATAGCTTGGAGTCCTTCGTCCCTACTCTCTTGTTCGTTCACACAGTACATGGCACGGTATTTGTATTTTATTTTAGTGTTTTAATTATGGATAGATAAGCACTCATTCTTATCCTGCTATTTATATTAGAGTAGCAAAGCTTCAAAAAATACGTCCTCTGTCTTTAAAAGATTGTACAATTATTGAAATCAACAATCTTATATAAATATTGTTTACAACCTTCTTTGAAGTGTACATAAAACTAGTTAATTTAACCAGTAAATTTTCATCTTATCAGCACTAATTTGTTGTTTTGCGTTCTTTTTTGGTTGTAGTTAACGTAAGCATGTATATTTAAGAGGTGTAAACTAGCGCATCATTCCAATGTATTTAGGTTTCAGCCTACGGGTAATTTTATTTTATTATCATTCTAATCTATTTAGTCATTATTTATTTCTACGAACTTATTGAAGTCAACATTATAAAAAACAATACACTTCGTTCAGGCTAAAATTCTCGACTAAATAGTCAAAAAAAACCTGTTTGACTATACTCTGAAATGTGTTTACATACTTTGTTTGTATATCTTACTATAAATTATCATCTTTTAAATTTATTTGGGACAAGAAAAAACAATGTTTTTCAAATTAATCTGAAATAGAAAAAGTATTATGTACACTATCGCGATAAAACTATATCAATTACTACAAAAATGGTTTAATATTACAATTTAGAGTACATAAGGGGGTATATTTTTTTTACGATTTTGACCATCAAAAATAAGAATTATCTGCCAGGTGCACATAGTAATAATTAAGCACCGATAGTTGTACAAAAATAATGTCGTTTTAGTATAGACAAAAAAGATAAAAATTAAGAAAAAAAAATCGTGAAAGTAAGTCATTTATATAATGTATTAACCCCCGCTTACTTATGCGATTATACAATTGAAGTAAGTAATTGTATAATGGAAGTAAGTCCATTTTTTCTACCCAGGCATACTTTTACACTTTTACAGTAAAGCAATGCAAAAATCAAATAAACTAATGTGTTTTTGTAGTCTAATTGAACCTTGTAGAATACAAAATTGTAGCATAACTACACTAAAAAGATAATTACTTCTGTTAATTATTATTAATTAGAAGTGTACAAATATTAAACAATGATATGTGCAGTTCCAATATTTTTAGTGTGTAACAGTAGTTAATCCAGTTCTGTATCTTTTAAAGCTTATCGTAGACTCATTTGCATAATCGCTTTTTGATATTCTAGTGTTTAACACTTCTTTTTTTATGTTCGTTTTTTTTGATAAACTTCGGCATGTAAGAACAGTGTTTTCCGTGTCAGACTACCCAGGTGAAATGTTGAAATTCACTGATAAATTAAGAATGACTAAAACCAGCATTTATAAACTT
>JAQFYM010007044.1:0-10886 GCA_034694785.1 Agrenia bidenticulata
AAAATTCCCACGGGTCGAAATATTTTTGTATGTAAAAAATTGCACTTTTTAAATCCCCGTAGGTATTGAGCAGTAACCAAAGGTACCAAAAAATTACGTTTAATTTAATACATAACAAAAAATACTCATATTTTTTCTAAAAGGATGCAATCAGGGCATTAAATACCCACGCGTATAAAAAAGTAAACTAAAATAGAGAGCTCAAACGATAATACCCCATAATGGCCATTATGCAAAGCAAAAAATGCAAACGAAGAGCATTTCCCGCATAACGGCCAGTTAACTATGACCATTTTTGTTTAGGCTCTTTTTAAGAAGGCTTTTCATATAGGAATTGTGACATAGAAAATGCTTTTGCATAGAAAGATATACATTGAACGATAACTTGTGCCTTTAACCTTTTAACATATAAGGTGTATGTTGTTATAACTTCTAGATATAATTTTTGTTCGTAGTTTATTTTCGTTCATAATCTTTTAGAAACTGTACATAGGATTTTTTAACCGGTCGAGTAAGCTCTTACATTTTATTGTTTCATATTGATTTTCTTAAAACGACTATTTTAAATGTGATAAACCTATTTCCAGGGTTTTAAAAGTATATGCGTACCAATTGATTGTTCAAATGGATACAGCATAATCTTAAAAACTGGTTAAATTATAATTGTAGGCCAATAAAGATGTTTCATGTATGTTTTTTGTATTTTATCAGTCTTATTTTTTGTTCTTCGGACCACGAATAAAAATTAGTGTATATAGCAATAATTACTAAAAAAAGGTAAAAAAGCAAATTACGTCAACAATTAATGTATTAAGCATTTATGTCTTTTATTGAAATTGGACGCGTTTTTTTCTAGTTAATAACAAAAAATAGCAAAAAAAGCGTGATGTAAATACTCATTTAAAGTTTTTTATCACATTTTTGGTATATTTGTATTATATAATTTTATGTCTAATTATGATCAAAAAACCCCGGGTATACCCCGGGGTAAGATATTTGTAAAAAAACGCAAAAAACTCGGGGCCACCGGTGTTAACGAACCCTAGTGAGCCTAAAGTCTGCGAAGATTTCTCTGAAAAACGAAACTATTAAAAAATAATTCTAGTAAAACTTTGTTAATTTTATATGTATTTAAACCAAACAAAAGCAGCTGTGCAGTGCAAATACGTTTTTTAGCTTTTTTATTTTTTAAATATATTTTTAAATGTAATTCTGTAAAAAAAATACACTTGTTAATTCTTTAAGCACTTAAATGACGGTTTTTTTCTTTGTGGTAGTATTTTACTATTTTCTCTTAATTTAAATGCTGAAAAACAATGAAAACCAAATAAACCTGTTTTATGCACTAATATACAGAAATTATACCTGTTTTTTTTTGTCTAAATTCTTGAACAAATTTTCGATTTTCTGACTTGCGGTCTATCTAATAAATACTCTGCTTGTCACAAGCAATTTTCCCGCCTATAAAAGAATTTTATACGATACCTTCGTGTTATGCTAGGGATTTATACAACTATTTTGTTAGCTCATTTTTTCATGTGATAGCTATTAATACAGTATTTTTCTATATGTGGGTTTTTATGGATGACATGCATGTTGATTACAAAATTTGGCCAGCTGTTTTTTTGTATGCCCTAGAAAATACTATAGAAAGAAAAAAACGTACAATCCCCACATTTAATTTTTATCTCTAAAAAACAGACTTTGATTTTAAACAATACATTTAAAAAATTTATTACCGTATAAAATAAAAACCAAGTAGCTATACAAAATTTTTTTTACCATTTATAGTAATTTATATAATTATGTAAGAATAACCCTTTAAAATCGTTTCTAACCTTCTACTGACGTTTAATTAAATAAAACAATTCCAGTTAAACAGATTTCTTTAGATTTGATAGCGAAAAACTAAGGATTACTGCTTAAAAATATTGACTATGTAAAAAAACCATATGAAATTAAAATTTGAATATAATGTGAATTTTGCATTAAATGTGATCAAAGATCCTTATATCTTTATTCATTTCGGCTTTCATAAAAAGTTACAAAATAAACCTTACCATAACTTAATTAAAACAAAATCTTAGAAATACAATTTTTTTTAATGTTTTACTTTCGAAAATATCCATGATAATTAAGTTTTAAACTTTTCATTTTTTATTCCTACAAAAAATATTTTTCTTTTTAAACGCTTTGTCTCTATATACTGTTTAGTTGGCATGTTCTACTACAGATTGTTGTTAAAAAACGGTTGACTAGTCGCAAACAACTTTAAACTCGTATAATTTAATGCAAATTGCGCAATTTAGTCAGTAAAACTATAAAAATTGTTATAAAACTAACGGTTTACACAAAAAGAATTGTAATCTAGTTTGTTATAAAAAAGTTACTTTCTGATACACTCAACTCTTTAGTAATTATCTATTTTATTTTAATAGCAGAATTTAAACAAGTTTTTCTGTCATTTATGTGTAAAAAACTATTAAAACGCTTTATGTTAAGCAAAATGACCTTTGGGTCATTTTTGTATGACTTGACTTGACTGGCTTGCTTCTAATTAAGTTTAGGTCTTTAATAAGTAGTATTATAATAACGTCAATCTTAAGACTCATTTTGTACATTTAGATTTATCGCACGTATCCGTAATGTTTTTTTTTTTTTTTTTCGTGTGCGTTTTATTGCTTTTGTATTTATCAAGCGGTAAAATCAAGGTGGCAAAGATAATGCATTTTTTCTATGCAATATAAATGTGTAAAAAACTTATTAAAATTCCAAAAATAGCTTATCATGTTTCTATCGTGTATAAATAATATTTTGTACAATTATAGTGTAAATTATTTTGAATTTATATATATCGAACTTATTTGAATATAGTTTAGAGGTATAAAATATATATACTTGCGTAAATAAAGGCACTATATTTTATGCAAAAATTTACACGCTATATATGGGAAGTTTAGATAGTTTATATCATTTTTTTAGTTACAAACTAATAGATCCCAATAAAATGATTAGGTCTAGATAACTTGCTTTCTTCAAAAAACGGATTTTCACAAAGCAGCTTTATACACACAAGTTTTTATACATCCCAATACTGGCTACTGTGCAGTTGAATCCGCAAAAACCAAAAAAAGGGTAGCCCAAAGGCTATTAAAAAGCTTTTTCAAAATTACTATATATTTATTCATTTTCGTTTTTTTACCTGGATTTATAAAATTTTTTTTGTTGAAAAGAGTGTTAACAAAAGTTAACAATCATTCGTCAATTTTTTTATCTTCCAGAACATATATCTTTCATTTTTGCAAGTCACAGCGGCTAACTTTAAACAGTAAACCTAGTCAACCGCCTTTGTCGTCTTTGTTTTATTTGCTTTTTAGTACTTTAAGTGTTTAAACTTGTACTTTTTTAATTTTTACAAAAGAGCTGGAATATTGCAAAAGTTGTATAATTACGGCATTTTTCTGTACTGGACCTTATTGTAGTCCTTTTGACTTTTGTTTTTTGTTTAAAAGCGTTTAAACGCATTTAAAGTGTATGACTGTTATAATTTTTTTACAAAATTGTATTATTGCAATTTGATAAATTTGAATGCGTTATATAAATACTTACATGTCTTTTTCAATCGAAACGCAAACTGTTTATAAAAAAAGTTTCATGAAAAAAAACGTCATAAAGGATTACCTTTTCTTTATATAACATTTTACCTTCAATTTTGTACAAGAACCTTCTGCCACTATTTTGACTTATTGCGTTTATAATAAAAAAAACTATTAAAATGTGATTATATTTTATTGCTGGGATGGTGAATTTTTATTCGTGTATTTTTTTTGACAAATGCGCAGCAGGTATTTAGTTTTCGATTTTAGAATATATTGTTAGATTTAATGCCTTTAAAATGCACTGTTTAATTGTTTTAAAATTTTATTTAAAAAAATAACATTATTCGTGAATACATAAGTCAACCAAAAGATTATTCAGCGTTTAAACGACTAAATTTTTAGTGACGAACCAACAAAATTTTTTGCGATTTAGCGTACGATAAATTTTATTAAGTAAAACTCGAAAAAATATTTAATCCAAATTTCGTAAGTCCCAATTTCTGCAAAACTAAAAAAAAATGTGCAAAATCTGTACAGTTATACTTCGGGAAAAAACAGCGGTTATGAATAATTATGTCATCGAATCAATATATACAAAATTCGTAATTATGAAATATAAACAACTGGGAATGCAGATATTTGCGATGCAAGTAATTTATCATTCCAGAAAGCAACACTATGTAAAAATTGTTTGCTTTTTAGACGCATACCACATTCAGATTTTTTTCCCAAAAAAAACTTAAAAAGGTAGTTGTTTATGCTTTTGTTGTAAATATAAAGAATTTTAAAATGAGTCAGTATTACGGTTTGAAATAAATTATTTTGTTTTAGTAGTTTAAAACTAAAAAAATATATTTTTTTTTTTAATTTTTATATTGCTAATAAGACAAAAATTCAAAACTTAACCTACTATTTTACGCAAAAACTTTGAATTTTGTAATATTTATTTTCAAGAATCTGCATAAGCTTCTTATTTGACTTTTCTTTCGTCCAAAATATACATCATTAACATGTCGGATTTGTAAGTTTCTAAGTGTATATTATACATTTACGCTTTCGAAATGTAAAGTAACCCTAATTTTTTTTGTACTTAATCAGATCTCTAAGTCCATATCCTTTTTAAAGTGTTATTTAACTGTAAATAATTGTATTTTAGTTTTTATAAACCAAAAACATAAGCTTACCTGTAAATATAAAACATGGTATTTATATTTCTAGATAAATTGATAACCACTTGGTTGGATAAGCCTGCTTCTTCGCTAGTGTCTTTCTTTACATATACGTCATGCAAATGATACGTATTTATTTATGTACAATCACATAGATATGTTTGTTATCTTATCAAACCCCTAGTTTTATCTTTCAACAACTTTCCTAAGAATACGTGACTGCATATCAACTGTTAGACGTTTAAAAGTACTCGGGGTACCTGAATCGCTCGATAAATCGATTGCTCGCAAACACGCAAAATATAAAATAACAGCGTTGGGTTTTAGCAAAAGAAAAGGATTTTGGACGTACGTGGGAAACTTTGATACGGTTTACCTGGTACAAACTATGACATGAGTATATGTATATGTATTATATGCCGTCGAGAAAATTTTTTCACATAATTTAAAAATGATGTTTGCCGATTTTTTTAGCAAAATTGTATTATGTAATATAATTTTATACCCGTAGTATTGCTGCAAATACGTTAAACGTCTGTTAATTACATTTTAAACTGTATATATTGTATAAACTATGTACAAAAAATGGATAAAAAAAGACGAAATGATAGAAAAAGAAAAACATGTTTTATATCCCACTACGTCTTTTCATAAAAAAGAATGAAATAGTGTGATCAAGAAGAAATTGAAAAATTATTTCTTTTTAATCAATAACTCACTTCCTTATTAAATACCTTAATATAAACATAAAGAACAATTTTTATTCCAAAACGATTTTAAATAATTGTTTTTTATAAAAAAAAATCATAAAAAAAAAGCCAAAGGCCAAAACAAAGAACGCGCCCAAAGCTAAAGTCAAAGCCAAACCAAAGCCATAGTCGAAGCCAAAGCCATAGACCGTCCAAAATTACAGCCAAAGCTAAAGAAAACATATATAAAATAAAAAATGAAATAAAAAATAGCAATAAATGCAGTAAAAAAATGCAAACACAAATTTGTTGCATAAATTCTGCATATAAAGAAATTTATTGATGTGGTACTGTTGAACTTAAATATAGTTTTTTTTTCACAAAAAAAACAAGCAGAACTAGTCGTTTACATTCTTTTTATAAGTATATACTCGGTCCAGTGATAATAAGTATTTTTTGGGTATATTGTATATAAAATACTGTTTATATCTCATGTTTATGACACTAATAAAATTAGAGTCCATTATGAATGCGATAAAAGTTATTGGTGGTATAAATAATAAACTTTAGATTTTTAAGTGATTTTTAGTTAATAAAATCTGTTTTTCTATACTTATAAACTAAAGTTCCCGTTTCTCTTTCTGTATATTTTTTTGGAATTTACATACATATTATACTAAAACAAAATTAAGTGTTTTTACAAGCTCCTTTTTTTAATAAACATATATATATGCATATATTATGTAAACATAATATCTGTTAAGCTAAAGAATAAGCTATTTTTTTATAAATGTAATCAAGACGAGCATTATTGCTATTATAGGTATTTTTACAGTTCTTATAGTGTACTATTTGTGTTCACAAGTTATAAAACTAAAAATTTAACTGACGTAAAAAATGTCTTTTTACTATTTTTCAAAAAAAACTATCAACAGATGTTTACACAGAGTAATGACCAAGTTCTTTAATCTAAAATGCTTACATAAATTTTGCACGTATTAAAGTTCAATTATGTTTTTGCACGCATGTTTACATGTCTTATTGTAGTTTATTGCTACTTTTCTATTATGTTACTAAAAAATCTGTAAAATGGACTATAAATGCACTTATAAACGCATATTTTACATTTTTAGTATACACGTTGTATGTCTTACCAAAATTACTTTTGTCTAAAACTTGCCATTTTAATTGAATGTTTTTTGACACGTCTTTTTTGATATATGATTTTACCTCAGTAGAATCTTTATTAACCGTGGTACTTTCATCCATCAAATATTGCAAATAACTTAAGTTTAAATTGCAAGAAATACTTTTTCTGGTATATCTAAACTAGTTAAACACAAATCTTCAAGTTAATTTATTTTTTTGTAAACAAAATAGAAAATCTATAGATGTAGGAAAAAATTAAAAATTGTTTTATGCTCAGTTTCATAGGAATTTCTTATATATGTATCTTTTTTGTTTTTTGACCGTATAAATACTCTCTTTTGTTTTTTTTTGCAAATAAGTGGGCAAAAAAATGCATCTTTTATTGAATTGTTTTAAAACATGTAAGCAAATTTTCTGTATAGAATTTTACATTTTATGTTATGCGTTTTGCGTAATTTTTGCTGGTTACGCTGGTCTTACCTTGGATGATGAGTTTACTACGGGGATAGAAATACCAAGGTACACTCGACCCAAATAAAATCAGTTTTTTTACAAAAATAACTTCTTGACTGTGCTTTATGCATAAGCAAAGTAAACGATATTTCGTCTATATCAGTCGTGTTCAAGAATTTTAAAGATTTCCTGTTTTAGTATAAACCAAAAAGTTTTTTGAACAAGTTATAGAGCAATATATCGTTGTTGTTTGATTGCAGGATATTTTTCTTGTTATTTTGTAGTAAAAAACCATTTCGTTATCGTTATTTTTTGTTTAGATGATATAATGATTTCTCATACCACCAAAAAGTGTTTTAAAGCTCTTTACATTGTTTAGTTGGATTCTAAGGCAGATTATGTATTAAGGTAACCTTTCAACTTTTTGTTGTATATAATTAAGGCTTTAAACCTATTATTCTTTGCCTTTTATTTTTCGTTGTTTTTTTCTATGACAATTTAAAGTTTATCTAAAAGGTTTTTTGTTTTTTTATATATAAAAATTTTTTAGAATAAAAACCGGCTTTACTTTGTTTTAATTGCATAAATAGTTGTTTTAATCTTTGTATAAATTTTCATGATCAGAAATATAATCGTTGAGCCTTGTTTCGCTCGAACTGTTGTAAGAAAAAATGGCTAGTTTAAAAGGTGCATCATTTATTGTACATTTAACTGAGACTATTTTTTTGTAAAAGCTTCGTTGAAAGTTCCTTGACCTAAACAAATTTTTCTAACGGACAAATGTCAAAAAGAATATAAAAATTTGTTTTTACGTATAGGTCAACCTATACGTTCAATTTTCTGCTAAGTAAAATATTTTAAGTAAGAAAGTTTCTAGACAATATTTTTATTACAGGCACGTATATACGAGTTTACGTATATACGTAAAATTAGAAAATGTACTTAACAATACAATAATATGGCAGAACTACAAAATATAAGTACCACTTTTGTAAAATGGCATGCTAGTTTCTGTTTTATAATTTTTAAAGGTTTAATCAACAACAAAAAAAAATTGACGACTTGTAAAAAATCCCGGACTAGCATTTAGAATATTCTTTTTGGGCTTTGAATTTTTACGGCTATTTTATATTTTATGTTCTTTTTATAGCCAGGAAAAAGCTTGTCAAATTATTACCCATTTGCTATATTTTGGGTTAAAGGATCTTCACCTCATATCGATATATTTATGATTATTTAAGACCGTCTATTGCCTCTGAACTCAAGAATTTTATGTTATTTTACTAACAAAGTGTATAGTGAATGCATAACAATTTTCGTATTTAAATATTTCTACATATTTCTATCATAACTTTATTTATTGTACTTTAATGTTGCATATTTATCCGACCCCTAAAAACATTAATCCCAAAGTAATATGGTGACACTTTAAAATGTCAAAAATAAAAAGGGCCGGAAATAAATGGCCGAAAATAGAGAAATGCCGAAAATAAAAAATAGCCGAAAATAAAAAATAGCCGAAAATAAAAAATGGCCGTAAATAAAAAATGGCCGAAAGCAAAAAATGGCCAAAAAGAAAAACAAGGGGCATAAGTAAATAAAGCCGAAAATAAAAAGAGCGCCGAAAAATTTTTTTAGTCTCTAAACTTAAAGGTCTAGAAATTTAAGTCTCAATAATTATGTTTCTTAAAATAATTGGATAATAACAAAGTAAAAATGAAATGGCTGTTTTTTTTTGGCTTTTATAATTTTATACCCTTCAATTTAAAATCGTAATTTTTTAAGCTGCATGCTTTTTGATCAAGTAATTTGTGCCCCATTTTTTATTTTGGCTTGTTTAATTTTGTCTTACTTTTTGGACATTTTATCAGGGCATCGGCAATATACTGGTAACCTGGCAAGGGGTTCACAAATAAAACTACCAAGGTACTCTAAAATATTTCTTTAATACATAAGTAGTTTTAAATTTTAAGCCTAATGATATGGTTAAATTGTTATATTTCTCTACAGTTTAAACAAATATGTTTAAATAGAAATAACACAGAATTTAACTAACTGATTATTTAATTATTTATAAGTAAAGATTTTTTTTTAATTTTTTAGATGCGTTCTGTTATAGTCTAATCTCCCCTACATATGTAATATTGATCAAAATTATATTTTCTGGTTGCTAATACATTCAAGATTTTTATTTTCTAACACCTTGTCAACAGTATCGACAAAAATACATTTTCCGTAAAAAATAAAGCACATGCCAAAATAGAATCCCAATCATTTGGAGACAAATATCGCATCCGGATTATTCACAAGATTCCAATCTTTAAATGTGTCAAAAAAATATTCATATATTATCCTTTTTTTTCTGTAGTTCTCTACACCGGTTGTTGCTATCAATCCCCTTGCAGAATATTTATCATCAGCTATTTTAAGACCATTATTATTTTCGGGTATTTGTAAACCGTGACCGCCCAAAATTCCGAAACCCAAAATGCCAAAAAACTTGATCGCAAAAAATTGATCAAACCGCTTTCATCAATTTATTATTTTTTTTTGAAAATCAACATTTAGAAGATACAAATACATGCCAAACACAATCAAAATAATAATGCAAATGAAATTTATTAAAAATTTCAACAAAATGATGTGTTGCTTTTTGTCTTTATTTCTTTCGCCAATTATACAAAAGACAAGTTCTCAGAAAATAATAATATAAAAAAAAAGTTCTTCCAAAAAAAAATTATATTTCTTTTAAACCATTATGTCAAGACACGCATATTTAATCCTTTTTGGAATATTTAAATAAATTTTGTTTTTACGATAAATTTCACTACACAATTTGAAACTAATGATTCTTGCAAAATTATGCACTTTTTCTTTTGTTGTTGTCGCGTTCTGATCTGTTCTTTAAATTTTTTGCTTTTTGGGTTTTGGCAGTTTGACCCTCCACCATTTTTGAAAGAATTTAAAAAAGAAATGAGAACATAATATTACTAAATTATTTTTTTATTTTTTATAATTTATGGCATTTTGGTTGATCGAATCATTTTTTGGCGTTTTGGGTTCTGGGTTATAGGTTTTGGCATTTTGGCCCTCCACTTTTGTAAACACCCCTTTACATATCCAAGGACATAAGCATCAATTTGACATTTCCTTCAAAAGTTAATTGAGTATATTGAAGAAGTGTTTAGAATACTCACCGCGCATTTGTAAACGAAAATTAACAAATTCACGATCGAACATCGTCATTTTTGCATCTAAATGTACTGTTGATACAGTTTCAGTACCTCTTGATTAAAATAATACTCCTTTTTTATATGATGCAAGTTTTTATCTAACTCAGAATCGGTACGATATATTTCATAAGATTTTGTGTTTGTAGGCACCTCATTTGCCTTTAACCCTTTCGCTGATTTGCAAAAAAATCGCTTTCTAAAAAAATAGGGGTCCTATAAATTCTTGACCCCGTAGAATTAGGGTGTCCAATTTTCTTTAAAAAATTTAATCCCGGGATTTGAGATTTAACAATAAATAAATCCGGGATCCAATACTTTTCCGGGACTAAAACGGTATTAAAATACCTAAAAAAATAGCAAGTTTTTGGTGGGTCGGGTGTGTAAAATGGGGTAAAAAAACAACTTCAATGATAAAAATAACTACTATGACTTGAACTTAGCTAATCTGATAAAAAGCGCTTAAAAAAAGCTTTTTTATGCATAATACAAGTAAATTGTGTCATGTAAAAATGTTTTGGACATGAAATTTTCGGCACTCTTGTTATACAGTTAAAAGCAAAATAAACCACCTATTAAATATTTTTAATAGTGTTT
>JAQFYM010007045.1:0-10885 GCA_034694785.1 Agrenia bidenticulata
AAAATTTTTGTTTTTTGTTCAAATTAATTTTGACAAATATACAAAAAAAAAAACTTATTAAATCTTCAATTTTTTATTATTTACAGGATTAAAAATGTAAAAAGTATAAATTCATAAGAATAAAAATAAGGGGTTCCAGTCTCGCGAATCTCAATCTCATAAGTAATTTTTTTAAAAAAGTACGTAGAAATCACAATATATCTTCCAACTCTCGTTCGTATAATTTTTTTGCAAAGAAAAATATACGTAAGTGAGTTTTTTATGTCGGTAGAAGTACAAGCATAACATACAAGCATTTGAAGTAGAAATAAGCTCGTTAGTTTTTAGGTGTGCATATACACTTTTTAAAAATAAATGAGTTTTTCAATGTGTATTTTGCAATATTTTGACAGTTTGAATGTCCCTAACTTATTTAAAAATATTGTGTAGGATTTGACTGTAAACAAAACCCCGAACCTTAACTACAAACCGACAGCTATTAAAATACAAAAAAATGCCCACATGTAGTTTTCGTGCCATATCAAAAAAATATTATGTTGACTTTTTATTTTGGTAAGATTATACTTTTAAAATTTCTATTGCAAATATAGAATAGACAATATATCCGTTTATAAACGCTTTAAAGCATTATAAAATATTAACTTGTGCGTTATATCGTCTTTGTACTGTACTGCAACCTGCTTGCAAAAATACTGAAAGCGTTTTTTATGTGTTTTATTATAGTCTACATCTATAAAAAGGCTTGTTTTTTTTTTTTGTTTTTACATGATAATATGTGTTTTCGTGTAAGTATTAATGCCAGTTACAACATTTTGGTTAAAGCAATTCCATTAAAATATTACTATTCTTTACTAGTTTTTGTGCATATTTTACTTTCGGGTGTCTGCAAATTTCTGAGATTTGAATTATCATCATATCTTGAGATTCTTAAGATCTCACTCGCCAAATTTTTTTTCTATATGTTGACCCATGAATCATAAAGTCCTTAAACTTATAACCCTAACTATTTTTCAAATGTTTTTATCATTTTAAATATCGTTATCAAAATATTTTTTCTATATTATGGTTCGATTAACTTCTTTTAAAAGATTGATTAGCAAAAAAAATTGCCTAGTTTATAAAACATAAACAATTTTAAGCCATTCATTTTGTTATTTCATAAAATAATCAAAAAGTACTATGTGTTGACAGAAAAAAATGTGTTAAATATTATTTTCTTAAATGCATTTTGAGTAACACAATCTATACTTTTATTACGTGTGTTTGTATAAAAATGACATTTAAAAATGTAGTTTGCCATTTGTTATATTGTCTATCTGTACGTAAACGGGCTGTGTTGCAATAACCATATATTCAATAATTTTTTGTTATTAATTTTCTGCTTAAATAAACAAAAAACGTTTTGGGAACATTACTTTATTAGTAAATGAGCATTAGGCTTAATAATGTTAACCAGCTGCTTTTTTATTCAGGTAAAAAGAAAAATAAAAAAAATGTCCTCAAAACAAAAACATAACTTTTTCCTTCTTTAAAATATTTTATAAAAATAATGATTTTGATTTTTTTTATTTTTTTTAAATACCTGTGAAGCGATAAAAAAATCTTCTAACATTTTTATCTGTTTGCAATTTTTTTTTATATGAAAGGACAGTGCCCGTCTCATACCTGCTGACGCTCGATGTTTTAATTTAATCTATGTCTTTTTAAGTGACTCGGTTTGTACCAGTAAGTATACTTTAGTTCACGTTTTTACTAACTATTTTTTTTTCCTTAAATTTGTCAAAATAAATTTGACAAAACAAAAATTTTACTGATACATTTTCGTTTGCTGTAAAATTTTTGGCTTTAAAAATTACCGCGATTAAATATGAAAACGAATATTCAAACAGACAAAGAACACTATGCATTATTGAAGCATCTTTTTTTAAAATCGCATTTTTCTGTAACAAAAAAAAAATTAATTTTTGTTGCAAAAAAAAATGACTATTTTTAGACATTTTTTTAGTCTGCGTACTTTTTTATTTGATTTTTTTTGCCGCCTGTTCGTATTTTTTTTGTATTTTTTTTAGTTTTTAGGGTTTTTTTGAATTGGTGTTTGATGAAAAAAATATCGTACCAACAAAATTATTGTGTTTTTATTTACTTAATTTTTTCCGAATTTTGAATACAATCGCTTTCATTGACTTTCCTAAAATTTTACAATAGAAAAATTTTACAAATACGAAAATTTTACAGAACACCCACTGTACCCACTGTACGCACTGTACGCACTGTACGCACTGTACGCACTGTATGCACTGTATGCACTGTACGCACTGTACGCACTTTACCCACTGTACCCACTGTACCCACTGTACCCACTTTACCCACTGTACCCACTGTAGCCACTGTAGCCACTGTAGCCACTGTAGCCGCTAACCTACTGTAGCCACTGTACCCACTTTATTTACTTTACCCTTTTTACCCACTGTACCCACTGTACCACTGCACCCACTCTGTCCACTTTACCCAAGAAGCCATGGGCAGGGCCGTGCCGAGATAAAACTGGGCCTGGGTAATCTTTTTATAGGCCCCTTTAATAGTCCAAGGGTAAAATAGTTTTAGGTTGTAGTTAGAGTTGCCATTTCCTGCGGCCCGAGGCACCTAGGTATCAAGGTACCTATGCTCCGAGAAATTTGCTAGAAATGGATGTTTTCCGTACCCCGGGTAAAAAAAAGCGGGGCCTCAGGGTCTTACGGGGAGAACAATGGGTACTAATAAGTCACAAAAAGAATAAAAAAAATTCTAAATATAATGTTGTACTAGAAAGATATGATATATGCGATGATGATACTCGTTTATTGTGGCTTGTATATGCTAGTTACGACCTTTTTGTGTTTATTCTATTTTTTTTCTAAAAATAATTAAATATTTCAATTATATTAATTTTCCGCAAGATTTGGGCACAGCTAAAACACTCAATTTGCAAAAAATAAAAAAATAACAAAATATAATATAGCAATATCTTTTTGTTTTTGTCAACCAACAACCTTTATTAGTTTTGTGGCATGCTCAGTGAACTTCTAGCTTTTAACGTTGTTACTTGGGCATGTGCGTGCTTTTATCATGTAGAACAACCGAATGTTGAAAATGCTCTTTATTATACAGTCACAGTCAAAATGAGATTTACAAAAAATTTGACAATCCAAAAAAACTTAAATCGTTATTTTTCTTAAATACTCTGTTTTTATTTTAAAAAGCCGTTACGTACGCATACTCTCGTGTCAGCATGTTCGTACATTATGTTTTGGAATAGGTGTCAGAGGTATGAAAAAATGTATTTAATAAATTCATATATTGTTATTGTCCAATAAAAAATCTTTATTTTTCTTTTTTTCTACCATCTACATGCACAAAAAACAAATTTGTGATTTATTTTCCCAGCCCGTAGATAAAATGTCTCATATTTGCAACTGTGGAGTAAAAAAAAGCAGGGGTTAATACTAATGGCTATTCAAATTTACTATCTCATATAGCGACAAACAACAGGACTCGTATGAGGAGCTACTTACTAGAACATTTGACAGCTTTAAAATGTACCAGTTTTTTATACCAATATACTCTAAGCACAAGAAGAATATTTATAAATGGGTGACCTGAATTGTTAGCGTCAATCTTCCTTGTTATTTTGTTGAAAATACAAAAAGTAGACTTAATACGTCTCTAGACCCCATTTTTGCCACCTACTCTCATAAAGTATATTGATCTTATAAAGTCAGCAGTAAAAAAAGGCAATAAAGAATGAACTTGGAAAAAAAATTTAATGTTTGTTTTTGATAGTTGGTCATGTCGGGCACGGTTTTATACAGCTTTAGTTAAGCAATACTACAAAAAAACCTACAAACTGTTACAATTTATGCCATTTGAGGATGCCATAGATTTTTCACCGAAGGTTATATGTATTTTACTACAGAGACATCTCGAGAGTATGAACAGTGAGTAAAAAATGTTCTTGATATAGTACCTGATATTTGCGCTGTAAATAAGCGTGTAGCAAAAAATGTTGATGTTGAAATAGTAGGATGTTTTTCACTTAATGTTTATAAGCAGTTAAAATTATGTTTGTACAGGAACAAATGAATTGGATTATCATGCAAGTACATAAGTTGATGACTCATAATAAACATACTAAATGTACATTGTTTTCTACAAAAGAAACGTCTCTTATGGCAAAAACACATACTGCTACGCGATGAAGTTTAGTTTATACTATGATTAAACGATATAATAAAATGAGGATATTTTTTTGATGCGCATGATGATGACATAATTTTAAATTTAGTTCTAAAACCCAGCCAGGCATACCAAACAAAAATTCTCTTTTTACTACTCTTACATATTTTGAGCAGGAAAAAAAAGAACTTCAAAAGTATTCATGCACAATTTACCATGCAGATGTTTGTTCGATGCAGCTACAGACAAATATGCATTTATACAGCAATGTAGAGTAGTATCTGTACAATGAGCACGAATTACTGCAATCTAAAGGGCATATAGCCTTACATACTATGGGAGCCCTCCTAGTAACATAAGCAGAATGGTTTTACCTATGTGAACTATGTAAACAGCTTTTTATTAAATTTTTTCTTTTTTGTTGAATTTTGCACCTGAAAAAAACTATAATCTATGGGGCTTTTTTATTCTATGGGGCATTTTATAATAACTTTTTATTTTTTTACCCTTAACATGTCAAAAATCACAAAAATTAAACTTTAATCGAGATCACCCCCAAAAGAAAATAACACTAAGGATTAAACGTAAAATAGCCAAACAGCATCATTCAGACCCATCGTGCACTTACAGACAGCTTGCAGCAGATTATGACGAAAGTGTAAAGGTAGAAAGAACAAGCGTAAAGCATAAGGAAACATGTATAAATTGAGAATCTATAACCAATGGATTAAATAAAAGTAAACCTAATTGAACATTATGAACAGATATTCTAGAATTGATGGATTTATAATCACAGGTATACATAAACTGCATGTTCGATGCGTTACTGTAAGGATAAGTACACTTTACTTTTTAGCCCGCAGGTATGCGTGGTAAATAGAGATGCCATTTGTAAAATCACTGTATGTTTTATGCAAGAGTTCAAGGCAAGAAATACAAATGAGCTTTGGTAAAATATTCGGGGAATAAAAGTCTGCTGATATGCGTCCAATACAATCATGGTTTAACGAATATGACCAGTTAAAATCTACCTATAATATAAATGATATATTTAATTGCGACGAGACTAGTCTATATCAAAGAAATTCAGCACCAACTCATATTTCCAATCAGGAACAGATGATCGCAAAGTCTCGAAAAGCAAAACGCGGGTAACCTTACTGTTATGGCCAAACAAAATTGGTACAGAGCTAAAGACTTTATTAATTGGGAAATCTATGTCTCCCAGGGCTCTTAAGAAATTTACAACTATACGATGGAATATTTCATTTGATTCGTCGGAATCCGCATGGTTAAAAAACGAAATATTTTGAAGATGGATGTCTGCAGTTAACAAAAAACTTAGTAATCAAATAGGAAAATATTATTATTATGTGAAAATTTTTCAAGGCACAAAATTCCAAACACATCTTATATTCGTTTACTGTATTTGCCGCCAAACACCGCAGCCGTGCCTCAATTCCTTGATTTTGGTGTTATCCAATCCATAAAAAATAGAGCAGTAACATATGTTTCAGATTTTATACACTATAAGCTTGCAATGCAACAAAAGGATTTAAGTAGTCATATAGCGAACTTACCTTGAAAGGTGTTTTTTGCTGGATTCGTCAAAGTATTTCCTGCGTGTCAACATTATGTTTTACCAGAATTTGAAACACATTTAAAATATGACGCATGTGAACATAAAGTAGTCTGATTTAGATAAACTTAAACATGAAACCAGTAACGAATTGGCCTTATATGATATTGATGATAAAATATATTATGACGATGATTGCCAGGATCTAGAAGATATAGTAGAGGCTGAAACTCTTACTTATAATAATGACTATTATTTTAACATTTTTTATGCCTTCAGAAATGTCTTGCTACAGAAGATGAAAGCCTTTTTTTATGATTTGCTTTGTTTAAAGGAGAAAACAAGAAAATAATACATGAAAAGATATTTTAATGAATAAATAAAAAAATAAATAATGTTATGTAAGTATATATTCTATATCTTGTTTTCCATTGTATAGTTCTTTTCTTTAATTTATAGGGCATTTCTAATCTATGAGGCAGTTTTGTGCCCCATAAATCAGAAGGTACTGTATCTTGCAATGAATGCAAATATTGCCTATAATTCAAGCTTTGAGAGTGGTATCATAAAAATCATGCAAGGGGATGAACATCAAATGAATTAAAATGAAAGAAATTCATGTGCCATATTTACTAAAGATCTTGAAAAAAATTCAGTTGAATTAGCCGTGACAGATTCATATTAAGAAAGCAATATTTGTGAAAAAGCAAAAGAAAAATCAATGAAAATCACTAAAATGGATAAAGCGTCAAAATATATAGGACTTGATTGACTTAATCCAACAAGTAATATTTGTGAAAGATTTTTTGCGGATGCAGGTAATATTTTAAATGATCGCAGGATGGCTATGAAGGATTGCAATTATGAAAATATTATATTTTTAAAATTTAATAGGAGCTATTGGTCAATACAGACAATGAGGGATTAGCGTAAACAAGAATAAAATATAATTATTTTTAAATCTATTTTCAATTTTTTTTCAAACATATTTATTTAATTTTTGAATCTTTATGTCTATTTGCATCACCCCTTTCTTATTTATTGATAAAATTCGGTATTATATATTTATACTATGGATATTGACATTTGTATGTATTTGCAGCTCTTGTTGTTATCATATTCATCTTGATTCCTTTTCTTATCCAAAAAAAACCTACAAAATCGTTTATTCCCCAAATTCTTTTGTTTACGTTATAAGAAATTTGCTTGCCAACTGTTCTTTGTTTATGCATGTGCTATTCTACCTTTTCCATAACCATAGTTTATCTTCTGCCGTTGGGTTGATTTTTATTGCTCCTCCCGATCAAATACCAACACAAAGAGGGATCATAATAAATAATATAAAATAAATGAAGCATTATAAAAACACTTTGAGATTAACAGTAGTTCTATGAAATTTCTTTGTTAAATTCATACCATTGTTTGCAATCTGAGTATTTGAAAAATCTTGCCGATATAACAAACTTGTGTAAATGATGCGATTTACAAAAAGAAACGATAACAATAATTCGAAAACCATCGGAAAAAAATCTAATTTATTTGAATAATTTTTTGCATAAAGAACAAGTCAAAAATGGCATAATTTATGTAAATATATATAGAGATTTTTTTATAAATTTTTATACTTGTAAAGGAAATTAAATCGATGTTGGTTGTTGGTACGTGTTTCATAGTCACAGAAAACCATTTTTACATTTTAATATACCACTGTTACAGTACGAATGTATTTATAATTTTTATATGCGTTTTGTTGTTAGCTCGAATACATAAATACAATAAAAACAGATATTAAAAAATTTTATTTAAAATTTATGTGGCAATATAAATATTTTCTTTTTAAACGTTTAACATGGAAGTTATTGTATTTTAATATATTTTTTTATAATAAAAAACCCAATGATTTTTGCACGAAAAACAACATCCAAATTTAACTGGAAATTACATCAATAAATTGGGCCCCCAATACAATATATTTATTTATTTTTTTAAAAAAAACAATACAATAAACAATACAATACAATACTTCATATCTCTGGTTTCAAGTATTCCACATAATTTTTTATTTTGAAATTATAACTAAAATTTGGTTTAAAATTTTTATATTGAAGTCTTACCCTTCTAGATAACAAATCTATGTAAAATAAATTTCTTTTTACTTATAAAATTAAAGAAATAGTAAGCTATAATGCAACATAGATACTTATTAAATCCTCACTGCGGTGATTTAAACAAATAATAAACTTTAATTATAAAAAAAACCAGAAAAATGAGAAAAAAACAAATCTGGTTTATGATTTTTTTATAGAATTTAAAAAACCAGAAAAATATAATCTGGTTGAAAAAAAACCAAATTGGCAACCCTGAACACAGGAGACAAAAGAAACTCATAACAATCAAAATAACTTCATAAAAAACTTTTTTTATCTAATTTATTTTAAAAAGTCTAACCACTACTCTATATATATAACTTTTTGTTCGACATATTTATTTTTACTAGCCTAAAATAAAAAAATCAAATTTATACGTAAAACTAATAAAAATATTATACAAAATCCGCTAAGAAAAATGCACCATTTTATATAAATGTATACTATCAGATGAATTTATTAAAAATATAATAAATAATGATTTGGAAAATATTACGCATAAAAATATCGACGTAGAATTATCAAACGAAATACAATAAATTACATTGTATCTGTGCTCATATATTTAAGTAGAAATAATAAATAAGATTTTATCTTTAAAATGGTCGGTAAATTAGATAAATAAAAAGTATTAGTGAGAACAAATTAGTAATTTTGTATTTTTTACTAAAAATGGTTTTTTAAAGTGTACTTTACAGAAAAGAATAAGGACAAAAAGACAAATCTCAAAAAATTTATTTTGCTGTCATGCATTATAACAGAATTCGTCAAAAAAAAATTTTTGAGCGATTTATAAAAACATCTAGGTAACACTATTACATCGGACAAAAAAAATCCCCAGTATGATTATTAAATACTCACTAAACAATCAAAAACATTATGATTGTTAATTTTTTCGTGAATAACCATTTAATTTTTATTAATTTTTAATTTTTATTCTTTATACCTTTTTTGTAGAAAAATTTGCATGCATCGACATGCAGGTTGAAATGTCTTAAAGAATCTACAAGAAGTCAAATATTTCAGGTTATGTTTCTTATACTTTGAACCAATAACCAAACACACTGTTCGGTGTATATTCAAGTGTAAAACTAGACTGAATATGTATCTACATTTGTACAGCAAAGGCTGGCAAATAATATTAATCTTTTTTTTTTCTGCATATATTATTTGTAGAATAATTTTTTTTAGGGGGGGGCTTTATTGACTCATTTAAGGAAATAACTGGTTTACAAAGAAACGCAGCGGCTAAATATATTGTTTGTTGTAACAATCAAAACCTGCAAGTCTCTGGAATAAAATTATATACACTTTTTTTTTTACTGTAAATTTAACGTATTTTAATTTTTCAGCATTATTTCCATTTGAAATCGTGCGATTTACAGGGTAACATAAAATAAAAATTGATCGCCAGCGAAAACTATGAAGCCCCTGCATTATAATGCATTTCTCTACTGCTTAATTTTACTGAATACAGTTCCTTGCTATTTTAACGACGAAAAAGAAATAAAATAATCATATTACGTAACAAACTTGTTTTCTATGATCATTATTATAAATTATGTAAAATCATTTTTTATAAAAAAATAGTTTCCTAAGATTTTTAGGGATCGGTGGTTTTTTAATACTATGTTCAGGCGTTTTTTAGTTTTTAAGAAGAGAAATTACCATTTAAAATACTAAGGACTACTCAACATGCAAATAATCACATTTTTTAACAAATTATATTTTTTATATATTTTTGTTCTAAATAGATTTAGAAATTGTAGTTATCGCTGTTAAACAGTATACGTATTATTTCAGTAATACTTAAACATGCTTGTAATATCTGTTATAACCTTGTAAACTCTTACTCAATATTATTTTAAGGCTATCTGATTTTTCTATACAATATTAGCTTGTGTAAAATTTCGTAACGTGACTAATTGTACATTGTTACGCGTGTATATCTACAGAAAGAACTTTTGTGACTGCAAAACCACAAAAAAATTATTACGTTCTATAACATTTTAACCTTATGGTTCATATAAAAACTTACAATAAAGATATCTTACTTATACATTTTTTTGCGTTACTTTAAATTGTAAATTGTATTTGTTAGTCTAAAATCACAGTTATTTTTATATCACAAAAAGTCAAAGATTTTTAAACTTTTTTTAAACTTTTTTTATTTTTAACGAATTGTTAAACTATGATATTGCTTCTAAAAAAAAACTTGATTTATAGAGAAAAATATAACTAATGATTCAAAAATACAGTCAGAGTTATAAATTTGCGCAGTTTAAATATATATGTAATTTAAATAATCATTGATAGTTTTTATTATGAAAACCTAGTATTTAATTTATATGTGCACAATAAAGACAATTTAAATATGGGTGCGTTTTAATTGCGCCTATTTTTAATATCCTTGCTTATTTTTTTAGTATTTCGCTAAAAAAAAGCTTTGTAATTGTCGATTATCCTATAGACATGTCTTATATGTGTTTATATTTCATTTTTCATTTTTATGGATTGATTGTGTTACTATTTTCACTTTTGTTCATAATATCACTCGTTTATTATTATTATTGTGTATAATCTTTTATAAATTTGTATTTTTTTGGGAATTGTTTCAGTCTTTTTGCGTTTTTTAATTTTTTTTATGGCATTCCTGTGTATTTTAGTGCCACGCTATAAAATTTAGGGCAAATTAAGTAATTTTAGGTATTTTTAACAGTAATTCATACATATGCCGAAGTATACTATTAAGTAATGAATGCAGATGTTTGCGTACTTATTAGTTTAAACAGATTGTTCGTATTTTCTAAACCTACAAAAATCAACATATTTTTACGCCACTATTTTCACTTTGATATTTACTCCTTTACTCTTGGGTACTCTTGAGTACTGTAGAGTTTTTTAAATTTGTAAAATAAGTAGATTAGAGTTTTAAAAACTACTCTAC
>JAQFYM010007046.1:0-10884 GCA_034694785.1 Agrenia bidenticulata
CTGAGTATTTGTTATTCTTAGTATTCGAAATTCTTTCTTCCAGGTATTACTATGCTTATAGAATTATAATATTAAAACTCTACTTTTGAGATTGCCAAAGAATTCAAAAAGTTATAATTCTGTGGATTTCTGAATTGTAAGAGTTCCAATTATTTACAATTCAAATTACTCGGTATCCTAAATAATACTTATTTTGATTTTTAAGAATTAAAAAATAACTGAAAATAACATCGTAATAAATCTAAATAATCGGAATTGAAAATACTTTATAGAATGAAAAATATATATTTTTATACTTAAAATTTCAAACTAAAAGATTTTGTAATACCCGTTTTCGGATATAAAGAATTTTGATCACATAATTCCAAATAGTAAGAATTTAGAAATGTAAAAATTATAAATTCTCAGAATTATATAATTAGAAATTCCAAAAACTTGGAATCCGAATAGTATAAATTCCAAATATTTGGAATTTTATATCTTCGAAATACCGAATGTTCTTTTCGCACCAAAAATATCAATGCAATATTAATTACTATTATCCTCATATTCTACAAACACTCCGGCATTTTAAAAAAATACACACAATTTACACAAAATAAATTTATTCATAGCTTCCATGAAGCTTTCATTTTTAAAAAAAATTATAAGAAAATTAAAAATGTTTTCCCTATTTTCCATAATGGCCATTATGGAGGGAGTGGCATTTTGACTTTTCCCTATAGGGCCCCTACCCTATTTGATACCCCTGGTAATGTGACTATTATTGCAAAAAAAATTTCGCTTAACCACGTGTTTCTATCTGCAAGCAAAAAGGCCACTAAAATCCAATAAAAACAAACTATATATATATAAAATCAGCATGTAGATACACCTTCTGAACAATAATGTTTGTATGCCGTTTCAAATAACAAAAGTGATTCAAAATCTTTTTTACTGACAAAAGTGACTATACAAGAATATGTAAAGTAAATACCATTCTTAATTTTTTTGAAAAGATACTTTTTATAAATGGACTAAATTATTTTTTTTTTCCTTTTATCTTTCGGGTTTATCTCTTTGTTTTAGATTAAAAAAAAATGTTGATGTAAAAGATTTTTTCTTTAGAACACATAATAAATAATCAATGGATAAGTTTATTCTTCTTTTAAGTATAGAAAGCTTATTTTTACTTGTGAAGTAAAATATTTCTTATTATTTTTACAATTATTTTTTATTTTTTATTTTTACATAAATATTTAGATAAGCTTATATGTAAAAAATATGATTAAATTTTGGGTTTTAATTAAAACGTAGTATTTTGAGGCAAATGATGTGTTTTTTGCTTATATGTTATAACATTAGGAGAAATGTATTTACTGCATGAGAATGTTAAATTTTTGGCTAATTTTTACATATATCCCAGAGTATGTATTCATTAAGTCTTCTAATTTTGTCTTTATAGTTATTGTAACTTATAACTAGGGCAAGTCATTATTGCACTAAAAAAATGCAAAAGCCTGCGACTAAAAAACAAAAAAATGCAAAAAAATGCGATTAAAATGTTTTGTCTACGATTTGCTGGTTGAGATACATCAAACGAAAATATAAGCAGCAATTATGTGTCTATACATTACAAAAAACTATTTTTTTTATCATTTTAATTATTCGTTGTGTATTTTCGCCGGGTTTTTACAAAATAAATGCATGAAAAAGATGCAATTAAATGTAATTTACTGTTGTTTATGACACTTTTCCTGCATTTAAGAGCAAAAAAATGCATATAACTTGCCCTACTTATAACTACCATACCTAAATTGTTGTCCCATCTTAGGGATAATTATGTTAAATTACAAAGTATTTAATGTAAAAATTAATCCAAAAATTTTATTTACAAGATTATTTTAGGTGTAAAAATCTTAACCATTACCCATGGGCGGGCTTTCTTATTTTAGGAATAAATCCCAAAAATCCCAAGTGACTGATTTTAGAGAAAAAAGTTCCTATTTTTACATCTTATTTTAGGATTTTTGGGGTTTGTATCTAAAAATTGCGCAAAAAAAAATAAAAACTTATAATACGATAAAAAAAAACATTATTTTTTTTAAGCTTGAGTTTCGGAATTTTTTTACTTTATTGCTCAATACAACTATCGGTAGCTTGAACTTTGGCATAAATCTATAGCTTGGAATATCTCCCCCAAAATATAATAATCCAATGCATTTAGGTAACTTATATCTTACATTTAATGCACAGTATTTAAAACCTCAAGTTTGGCTTAATGCCTTGAAAAGTTGCTAAAAGACATCATTTTAAGTGGAAATTAGGCTGTTTTTATTTTTAAAAGCAATTTTTGCAGGGTTATATTTAATAATAATATGTATAAAATTTATTATAGTTTAATACGTACACGCTTAGAGACTAATTGAATAAATGTTTTGTATGCATCATAAATAACTGCGCTATTCCACATTATCCAAAAATATTTAAAAATCAAGAAAGTACATTAAACTATAACACTAACAATTTATCGATATTATCAAATTGAATTAAATATTTGTGTTAATCGCTTTTTTAAATCACCAAAATTTATTAGGCCAGCATCACGGCATGGTATATGGAACGATAGATTAACTTGCGTTGAGGTGGATTTTTTAGTCTTGTATTTTTGCAAATTTACAAGTATTTTTTATGTAACAAGGTACTAGAAACAGTACTCGCTACCATGAAAAAAATATGTAGTGTCTTTTTTTCGAATATGGTTTTCTATAAAAAACATCATATAAATACAAAAATATACAATTACAGCGTTTTAACAACATCTCAATTCACTTACAGTGGTTTTTCGTTTTTTTACTTTTAAATTATCCTAAAATAAGAAAAAATTATTTTAGGATTTTTTTCCATAAAATACTAAAATAGGAAGGCCTGCCTATGGGTACTCATGAGTAGAGTAATTTATACTTTTTAATGGGTAGAGTAAATCCAAAAACTCTAATCTGCCATGAGTGCCCAGATTTACTGTACACATAACATTTATTTTGTTTTTTAACATATTTTTTTATATTAATTTGGCTTTCATATTGTTATCTGTGATGTTTTATAACTCTTTTAGTTTTTTATACTTTGTTTATTGGCTGACTATGTTTTCATCACGATAAGAATACAACTAACCCTTTACTTTTCTACCAATATATTTTTACGCATCAGTTACTCATTTGTTATTTATTTTATTAGCATCCAGTAATTACCAACAAATCTATCTCGACCAAGCAATCTTACTATACCAATCTTATTTGCAATCTTCCCTCTCTACTTTAGTATATTTATATTTATCATTGATTAAATTTTGTATGTTATATTTTCCCTCTATTTATTGTATATTTTTTTACTCCTTCTATAAATGAAGTACATTCCGCCGCATATGCGTAAGGACAAAGATAGTGAAAATGACAAAACTAACGAAAAAAGAGTAGACAAAAACGAAAGAAGTAACACGGGAGATTCAAACTTTGAGAATAGAGTTACGAGTGAGAATAGAGTTACAAGTGAGAATAGATCTACAAGTGAGAATAGAGTTACAAGTGAGAATAGAGTTACAAGTGAGAATAGAGTCGAAAGAGAAAATAGAGTTGAAAGTGGAAATCTGTATAGAGGACATAGAAATAATCAGATGAGTAATGACAGAGACCATCAGAGAAATAGCTACGGGAATAACAAAGGTGGTTACAACAGAAATAATCGTGACAATTATGAACAAAGTGAGTTTAGAAGTAGGAATGGTGGCAACAGATTTGAGAATAGACGATTCGGTGATAGTAAGTTTAGGGATGGCAAGCTGGAGCACATTAAATTTGAGAATATAAAAATTGGTGATAATAAAATTGAGAATGTCAAAGAGGAAGATAACAAACACGAAAATAACAAAGGTGAAAATGTCAAAGTTGAAAGCAGCAAAGTTAACAGTAATAATAACGATAATGTTAAAAAACACGAAAATAAGATAGTTGAGAATAATAGTAACGTTAATGTTAAACCAGATGTAGTTGAAAATGTAAAGCCAGTAGTCATCGAGGAATTAAAGAAGCCCGAGATTACAGTAGCACCATATCGAAGCAAGTATAATAATAGATCTGAGCCTCGTGTTGACTCATCAAGACCCATGGGAAGACAATGGAATCCCATACCAAAAACAACTCCTAAAGATACATTTACAGTGCAGGAACAGAAAGTAGTAACTCTAACATCAAAAACAGATGACCCATGGCAATCAAATGTTTACCAGGAAAAGAGACAGGAAGAGGTCAAAATATACCAAAGCAAGTACTCATCCCACAGAAGAGACAGCAATGATGGCTGGTCACTTAAAGATACCATCTATAAAAAATTCGATGACAACACAGAGGACGAGCCAATATACCCAGAGTCAAAATATTACGCACATGATAGAAATGAGATCCGCCAATTAAATGAGCGGGTCGATCTAAAGGATATTGAAGTCAGTGAAGAAGTGATAGCAATACACAACTTTAAAGAGCTTGCATTGCACAGAAATCTATACTGCAATCTTGAGGGCATGACCCCAACCCAGATACAGTGCTACGCCATCCCCGCCATTTTAAAAAATAGAAATGTATTGTGTAGAGCACCCACTGGAATTGGAAAGACACTTTCATTCCTCATCCCACTAGTTTTGAAATTAGGATATACCCCAAAAGTAAGGGTACTAGTTATAACACCTACTAGGGAACTGGCACTGCAGATCAAGGGTGAAATGGATAAATTAATCAGCAAAAAATTAGTGAATGGTGAAACAAACACGCCCTTAAATTATGATGCAAATATAAAGGCAGCGGCTTTATACGGAGGAACAAGCCAAGAAACAACAAGAAGAGAGATGATGCATGGATGTGATTTACTTGTGGCAACACCGGGGAGACTAATTGATTTCATTGACAGGGGATATTTAACACTCAAGAGTGTAAAATATTTTGTGCTTGACGAGGCGGACAGGATGCTTGACATGGGATTTGTTAAGGATTTAAACATTATTAAGCAGCACCTCACAAGTGAAAAGAAAACCCATCAAGAAATATTGCCGAGTTGCGGGTATTTCACATATATGTTCAGCGCCACTTTTGACAGAGGCATAATGCAATTGGTTGAACAATATTTAGGAAAAGACAGAATCACGATTGAGTATACCAAAGAAACATGCAAAGATATAAAGCAGGAAATAATAAGTGTAAGCCACTATCATCAAAAAGAAACACTCCTAAATAATATTTTAAAAAACAATAAGGATGAGAGGATTCTAATATTTACAGAGACAAAGAAATCATGTCATTTATTAGAGCAAAGTATAAGAAGGATACTTCCATGTGTTTCTTTACACGGAGATAAGGACCAACGGGAAAGAGAACAAGCATTAAATAGCTTTAGCACGGGAAAGTGTGATATTCTAGTGGCTACAAGTGTGGCTGCAAGAGGACTTGACGTGCCAAATATAAATCTGGTTGTTAATTACGATCTGCCTAATAATATAAAGGATTATATTCATAGAATTGGACGTAGTGGGAGAGCAGGGAAGAAAGGGAAGAGCATAAGTTTTTGGCTGGAAAATAAAGAGAAAATACAGAAGCATGAAATAGTCGAGGTATTAAAAGAGAGCGAGAATGATGTACCTGATTTCCTGGGTGGTAATAAAATAATAAATATTGAAAGAGGGTCTAATGTGCGGGATAATAATGCGAGGGGCAGTGAGAGAGTAGAGAAGAAGGTAATATTTACGAGGAAAACAAGAGAGTATCAAGAAGTGCCAAAGAGGACTGAAGAAGTGGTAAAGAGGAATAATGAAGTGGTAAAGAAAAATGAAGAAGTGGTGAAGAGAGATGAAGAAGTGGTAAAGAGGAATGATGAAGTCGTAAAGAGGAATGAAGAAGTGGTGAATATTATAAAGAAGGAAGATAACGAAATAAAGGAAGTAACAGAAGGCATAAGACGTGTAAGAGTAAGCAAGAAACCAACCAACAAGAAAAGTGATGACTGGAGTAAATTTTAACCATAAATAAAATATAAAAATTATGATTTTTTTATGCTCGTATGTGTTTAGATGCACCTGTATTAATTTACTGTTTTAAATAACAGTCATATAGTCAAGCCTAAAAAATACAATTATTGGTTTATACTGCCAATAAAGTTATAATTGTTGTTTTTATATAATCCTGCTTTTTTTTTAAATTGTATAAAAAGGCGTTTTCATTCATATAACATATTAACCGTATTTATATATAATATATATATTAAACTATTCTTTATTATGACTTTATTTTTAGATTTCTTCAACCTGTACTTCCTTAATCTTGAAATCCCCGCCATGGATCACCATCTTCTGTATCTCCCCCTTCCTTGTTGCTCTCTCCATTACTCTTTCTTCAATACTGTCTTTCATTATCAGCCTGTACACAGTGACGTCCTTTGTCTGCCCCAGCCTGTATGCCCTGTCCATTGCCTGCTGGTCAATTGTTGGGTTCCAGTCACTATCGAAGAATATTACTGTGTCTGCCGCTGTTAAATTAATCCCCAGCCCTCCTGCCCGCGTACTTAGCAGGAATATAAATTTGTCCTCTGAGTTCTGCCAGTTACTCACCACATCTCTTCTTACATTCAGTCTGCTGCTTCCGTCTAGCCTGCAATATGTATATCCCTTTTTAATCAAATAATCTTCCATCAGGTCCATCATCCTGGTCATTTGGAAGTATATTAGTGGTCTGTGGTTCTCTGCTTTTAATTTGGTTAGTAGCTTGTCGATTACAATGAGCTTGCCGCTGTCCTGTATGAATGTGTTGAGTCTTGGCACGAATATGTTGATCTTGTTATATAAGACATTTTTTAAGTTGGATTCAGTATTATTGTATTCGTGTTTCTGGATGCATTCTGTTATATTTGCGAGTTGTTTTTCTCTTTCCTTTAGTAAATCATAGCTGTTCGATGTTATTTTGTGTGGTGGGGTGATAACTGGTTTTATATAAATATTGTTGAATTCCCAGTGTGGTGTCAAATTAGTAATTACCTCGCTTCTGATTTCATTGACCACTGGTATATTCTCCTTAATCATAAAAATCTTATTATACCTTTTAGTTTGTATATCTTCTTGTACGACTTTTCTTTTTTGTACGGTGTCCATTGTAATTTCATGCACTATTTTCCTTTTCTTAATACATTCAACATTATCATTTCTAATCACTTTACCACTATTAAACTCAATTTCCCTGTAATCTAAAATCCGCATCCTATTTTTTATTACCTCAATTATCCCCCTGTTTCTATACTCAACCATATAATCCCCTAGTATTTCTGGAATATACCTCACAATTCTGCTCCCCCCATAATTTACATAATCATCATTCCTTTGCTCAATCAGCCCTAAACATAACCCTGTCTTCACCTCTTCTCTTTCAAACAAGTCAGGGTGGTTACACACTTTCCTATACTGCATCACAACATTCATCATCCCCTCATCTGCCGTTCCATCTATTAACATCTTTAATTCATCTTCTCTTGTTCCTATGCTCCTGTTTTGTGATATTAATTTATAAAGTGTTTTCTGCCTGTTGCTCATTTCACAATATATTTCCTTCTCTATTTTTAACCCAAGCTCATTCTTAACATCGTCTTTTTCTCTCCTTAGCATAAATGGTTTTAGGATCATATGCAGTTTTTGGAGATGCATATCATCAATCTTCTTTTCCTTCTCAATATCCTTGCTGAACCACAGATTAAACTCCTCGTGGGAGTCAAACAACGTGGGCATTATAAAATGTAAAAGGGCCCATAACTCAGCCATGGTGTTTTGGATGGGCGTGCCTGTTAACAACAGCCTATTTCTGCATGCAAGCCTCAAAAGAGTTTTCCATCTTAGGGATGTGCTGCTCTTTATTGCTTGGGCCTCGTCTAGAATCATGTACTGCCACTTTACTCTTTTAAATATTTTCTCATCAGTGACTACCATTTGATATGAGGTGACTGTGACATTATGTGTGTGGAATGATTTCCTAAGTAATTTTCTGTCACTGACATTGCCCCAATACGACAACACCTTGAATGATGGAAGGAACTTTTCAAATTCAGCAACCCAGTTGTGGAGGGTTGAGGCGGGTGTGATTATTATGAATGGGCCTGAAATATTCTCTGTCTCTAGAAGATGGGCAAGGAATGCGATGCTCTGTACTGTTTTCCCGAGGCCCATGTCATCCGCCAGTATTCCATTAATTCCCTGGTCATAGAGGTTTACAAGCCATTGGAGTCCCTGGAGTTGGTATGATTTGAGAGTGGCGGTGAGCGTGGTTGGGGCCTTGACTGGTTTATGTGTCTCTTGATCTTGTTTATGTGTCTCTTGATCCGATTTATGTGTCTCTTGGACTGGTGATAAATTTGTCAAATTATCAACACGGGATTCCACCGTCAAAATCTTAGCCGTTGATTCCTCCGCACCATTAGTACCCTTTATAGTATCATGCCTGCTAAAACTATCTGTACTTTTTGTGAGCTCTTTATTCCACGAATCCGGCTGCTCCTTCTGCCACTCCGTGGGCTGCCTTATTATTTTCACAGGCGGCTTCTCCTTAAACATCTCAGTTTTTTCTATTTGTTTACGCGCAGCTATCATCGCCACATTCTTAGCGGCATCAATATCTTTGCTTTGATCCTCATCATTAAATAAATCAACTTTGTTAATGGGTTGCACATCACTGATCTTGTGCTTCTTAAGCATAAAGTGACTAAACAGCTCAGTTTGGTTAATCAGAAAATTTAACTTTCTTTTTTGCCTAATTTGATCCCTTTCTTCTTGTTGTTTTTTGAGGGTTGCCTTTGCTAACTTCTCTGCGTACTTCGACTTAGGCGCATCCGTATTTTTTACATTGTGTTTTTTCTTGTTTTGCCTTTTGTAAAAAAGGACCATCTCCTTGTTGATTTTCTTGGATTTTAGCATTGGATTGGTCTTTGAAGTTTTGCTAAGGGCCCTCTTAATTTCCCGCATGGCGATTATTGCAATCTTTTTACAATTTTGGATTTTTATTTGACTATTGGATTTTAAATACCTATATTGTTTGGGGATTTGCTTGCATACTAAACTGTGTAAATCATCGAACAGCTGGGTGGTTGTGTCTTCCTCCTTTGAGTTGATTTCCCCGGTTATTTTCTCAACTACACTTTTTATACTTTTTAGAATGTTTACCTCCTGCAACCCACTTATGTTGTAGTATTGGGACATGTCATTCAATTTAGAAAGGTGGTCAATTATATTGGCTGAATCAAATGAACAATTATCAAGGGCATGCTTCACAATGGTTTTGAGAGGTGTTTGACCTAATGATGGCTCATATCTGTGCTCCTGCAGGATATTCTGGATGGATTTTATGGTGTGTGGTAAAGTGTGGTCTTGCTTTGGTGGCTCCATATTGAAGGGTGGTGGGATGTGAATTATATGTGGTGTGAAACAGATGGGTTGAATGGTAATGGTGGGCGAATCGATATGTTTTATGGATGGAAGTGGGTTGGTTGGTTTTGAGATAAAGGCAATAAAATTTATAAAATTGATATAAAAGACCTGTTTAATATAAGATTCTTTATCGTCTTCTATGGGGATAATTTAGGCAGATTAAGAAAATCTTCATGCAATAAAAGCGAGGACCTGATTTCATGCAGGTCAAATACTGGAAATATCAGGAATTTTTAGAAAAAATAATAACACTGTTTTATTCATGATTTTAGTCAAAAGAAAAAAGGATGCCGTAATGCATGTAATACTAGCCCCTAAATATAAAATAAGATGAAAAAATAGAGAACGGTAATCCACTAAAAGCATAAAATCAAATAATGAAAGCAAATAATGAAAGCAAATCTATATAAATTCATTTGTATGGGATTGTTTTGTATTTTAAGATCATAAAATACGGGAATTCAAATTTAGAAAGTTAAAGTAATACCATGATTTTTTTGTGAAAGGAAAATAAAATCTGATTACATACAAATATAAAAAAACAACTATAAAGTTGCTATATTTGTTTTTGTTGTCACCTTTTCTCTTAAAAAAATATGTTATTTTTTATAACTTTAGAAAATAATCATTGTTTTAGAAAATAGAAAAAATTAATTTTGTCAAGAGTGGGATAAATTAGTGATTTAACAAGAATTTCTGATATTTTAAACTTTCTTTTTCAGATTTATATACAAGTATCTGTGTAATTTGTTATATTTGTTATATTTTTTTTTTGTTGAACATATTTTTATGCCTATGTTTTGTATAAAAAAACAGCGAATATATGCACCATCAATAATAAAAATTTTGATGGCGTAAGTGTACTTATGTACATACATATGTCTGATCATATCTATTATGCTCTATTTATTCTTATTGAAATGGTGCCGCAAAAATGCCCCTTTTTCGATTTAAAAATTCAAATAATAAGTTAGGTAATAAAGCGTTCGTGATCTAAGCCAAAAGCTGTTTATTGTTTCCGCACATATTATTAATGGTTTTTTAAGAAATTAAATCGATTTTTACCCCATAAACCAATAATTGCAACCCCAGTTAGTGCGTTTCTTAACAAGTTAACAATAGCCTAAAACGTTTAACGCATCAATTTACTATCACTAAAAGTGCAAAAAACCCAAAACACGTTAGTTATTTTTAGAAGATTACTTTGTATAGAAATTGTAAAAATTTATACTTTAACATGCTATAGTTGATATATTTACAAGATTCTGATCTTTTTGCAGTGTCATACCCATATTAAAATGACAATAGTATGCAAAGTAGCTATAAAAGAACCCTAAAGGGGGGGGGGGGCATACCTTGTATAAAATTACATATATTGTTTAAAAAATTTATGCATTTTCGTT